>MJUT01008211.1:51259-86375 GCA_002080005.1 Gigantidas platifrons
CAATGATCCAGAACGGCTATGCAAGTTGGGTTTCTGTCCGTCCTCTGTTTGAGCTTGAGGTAAAAACCATGCGGTGTCGGATTTTTGTTATTTTACGTTTTGACAATATATGTTTTAGGCATATACAGCATATATCAGCATTTTCTTTTCTTTTTTTTTTCTTTTTTTTTTCACAATGAAATATCTTTATTGAAATCATTACATTTGTTAGTGAAAAAATATAAGTATCAGTACCTTATCCTATCGTTAATATTAGTAGCATGTCATAAATATATAGTGCTAGTCGTGTTAGTACAATACAAATAAATTTATCAATGAAAATAGGTACGGAATTTGAGAGTCATTTCATAAGTTTTACTAGTTTTAGCCTTGTTTGTTTACTTCATCTGTTGTATATGTACTTTCGTTTTTAACCCACGTGTTGGGAGATATGAAATTTCTAAAATGTTTTTATTTTGTTAATCAATATTGTATATGGATTATTCAATACAACGGAGATACAAAATAAATTATTTAAGACATCATTATATCCATACAATATTTGAGTTTTGAAAAAGAGATACTTGAAACCACTCTTAATTTCTATTCAACAACTTTAACAAGGAAATAATCAACGATTCAAAACATAGGATCTTCATCTTCACATTGCTGACTGTGAGTAAATAGAACTGTTTTTTTTTCATTTATGTCTGACTTGAAAAATAAGAAGAGCAAAATAACAAAACAAAATATAAAGAAACATAGAAATAAATACAGAAATCAACATACATTAGTTGAGACAGACAAAACAAAAATACATTGACTTTAAAGTTGTAGAATATGATCGAACAAAACATAATACACTAGCTTTAAACATAGAAAATGATCATACAAGGTGTCTTGCCTTTATTATCCCATTGTATGTACACACTATGATTATGTGTGCATGCATTGAATGATCCAGAACGGATAATCATATTGATATTTGGACAATCATCTGTGCGTGTTTGAATTAAATATCATAAGGATGTGGTAGTTGATAAAGCTTGAACAATATTATTTCGACATATACGTGCAAATATAACTTTTCTAGTTTTCATGGTTGATAAAATATAAATATATATAATACTATCATAAGCTTTGTATGTTTAAAATATGTAATCGACAGTTTAAATATCTTTCTTATTGATGACTATGCATTTATACAATGATCCAGAACTTCTATGCAAGTTGAGTTTCTGTCCGTCCTCTGTTTGAACTTGAGGTAAGAACCATGCGGTGTCGGATTTTTGTTATTGTACGTTTTGACAATATATGTTTTAGGCATATACAGCATATATCAGCATTTTCTTTTCTTTTTTTTTTTTTTTTCACAATGAAATATCTTTATTGAAATCATTACATTTGTTAGTTGAAAAATATAAGTATCAGTACCTTATCCTATCGTTAATATTAGTAGCATGTCATAAATATATAGTGCTAGTCGTGTTAGTACAATACAAATAAATTTATCAATGAAAATAGGTACGGACTTTGAGAGTCATTTCATAAGTTTTACTAGTTTTAGGCTTGTTTGTTTACTTCATCTGTTGTATATGTACTTTCGTTTTTAACCCACGTGTAGGGAGATATGAAATTTCTAAAATGTTTTTATTTTTGTTAATCAATATTGTATATGGATTATTCAATACAACGGAGATACAAAATAAATTATTTAAGACATTCTATCCATACAATATTTGAGTTTTGAAAAAGAGATACTTGAAACCACTCTTAATTTCTATTCAACAACTTTAACAAGGAAATAATCAACGATTCAAAACATAGGATCTTCATCTTCACATTGCTGACTGTGAGTAGATATAATTGTTTGTTTTCATTTATGTCTGACTTGAAAAATAAGAAGAGCAAAATAACAAAACAAAATATAAAGAAACATAGAAATAAATACAGAAATCAACATACATTAGTTGAGACAGACAAAACAAAAATACATTGACTTTAAAGTTGTAGAATAAGATCGTACAAAACATAATACACTAGCTTTAAACATAGAAACTGATCATACAAGGTGACTTGCCTTTATTATCCCATTGTATGTACACACTATGATTATGTGTGCATTCATTGAATGATGCAGAACGGATAATCATATTGATATTTGGACAATCGTCTGTGCGTGTTTGAATTAAATATCATAAGGAGGTGGTAGTTGATAAAGCTTGAACAATATTATTTCGACATATACGTGCAAATATAACTTTTCTATTTTTCATGGTTGATAAAATACAAATATATATAATAATATCATAAGCTTTTTATGCTTAAAATATGTAATCGACAGTTTAAATATCTTTCTTATTGATGACTATGCCGTTATACAATGATCCAGAACGGCTATGCAAGTTGAGTTTCTGTCCGTCCTCTGTTTGAACTTGAGGTAAAAACCATGCGGTGTCGGATTTTTGGTATTGTACGTTTTGACAATATATGTTTTAGGCATATACAGCATATAACAGCATTTTCTTTTTTTTTTTTCTTTTTTTTTCACAATGCAATATCTTTATTGAAATCATTACATTTGTAAGTGGAAAAATATAAGTACCAGCACCTTATCCTATCGTTAATATTAGTATCATGTCATTGATATATAGTGTTAGTCGTGTTAGTACAATACAAATAAATTTATCAATGAAAATAAGTACCGAAAAAAAATGCTGATATATGCTGTATATGCCTAAAACATATATTGTCAAAACGTACAATAAGTGTTACTAGTGTTAGGCTTTTTTGTTTACTTCCTCTGGTGTATGTGTACTTTCGTTTTTAACCCACGTGTTGGGAAATATGCAATTTCTAAAATGTATTTTTTTTTTGTTAATCAATATTGTATATGGATTTTTCAATACAACGGAGATACAAAATAAATTATTTAAGACATTATTCTATCCATACAATATTTGAGTTTTGAAAAAGAGATACTTGAAACCACTCTTAATTTCTATTCAACAGCTTTAACAAGGAAATAATCAACGATTCAAAACATAGGATCTTCATCTTCACATTGCTGACTGTGAGTAGATAGAACTGTTTTTTTTTCATTGATGTCTGACTTGAAAAATAAGAAGGGCAAAATAAAAAAAAAATATAAAGAAACATAGAAAAAATACAGAAATCAACATACATTGTAGGAAAACAAAATACAGATATAAGAGACAACACACAGTGTGTGACATACAGCATCATTTGTACAATTTGTGTGTATACTAACAAGATATACGCATATCTTACGATTACTGAATATGATACTTTCCAGCATACGGCAGTGTACACTGCAAATATACACACCAGTACACACTGCAAATAAACACAACAGTGTACACTGTACATGTACGTGCCATGAAATATTGCAGGATTATATTTACCTTATTTGTATGTATGAAATAGTTGATATGTGTTACCTATAATACTTGTAAAACTCTTTTTAGTATCTTCCTAGTATGAACTACTAAACACGCGTACAATTCAACGGATACACAATATAAACTACTGTACACTAACACAATTCCACCGACAATCACTATGAACTACAAAACAAGCGAACAATTCCACCGACAATCACAATAAAATACAAAACACGCACACAATTTCACCGACAATCAATATAAACTGCTTTACATGCCCACAAATAGAACAACACTTATCATAGACTACTGAACACTACCACAATTCCTCCGACAATCACAATAAACTACTAAGCACACACACAATTCCCACGACAATCAATATAAACTTCTAAGCATGCACACAATCCACCGTCATTCATTATTAAATTAGTGAACACTACTGCAATTCCACCAGCAATCATTATAAACTACTGAACACGCACATAATTCCATTGATAATCACTATAAACTATTTAAAACTACCACAGTTCGACCGACATTCACTATAAACTACTAAAGACCACCGCAATTCCACCAGCAATCAAAATAAACTACTGCAATTTCACCGACAATCAATATAAACTGCTAAGCATTCACACAAATACACCGTTATTCATAATAAACGACTGAACACTACGCAATCCCACCAACAATCATAAACAACTGAACACTACCGCAACTTTACCGAACAATCACAATACACTACTAAACACTACTGCAATTCCACCGACAACAACTATAAACTACTGAACACTATCGCAATTCCACCGAAAAGCATCATAAACGAGTGAGCATGCACACAATTCCACCGAAAATAATTACATATTACTGAACACGCACACAATTCTCCCGAAAAGCATTACAAACTACTAAACTACTAAACACTACCACAATTCCACCGACAATTATTAATAACGACTACCCACGCGCACAATTCCACCGACAATCATTACAAATTATTAAACACTACCGCAATCCGACCGAAAATCACTATAAACGACTGAACATGCACACAATTCCACCGAAATCATAATAAACTACTGAACACGCACAAAATTCCGCCGACAATTATTATCAACTACAAAACACGCCCTCAATTACAATGAAAAACGAAATAAACTAGTAAGCACGAGCAGAATTTCACCGACATTCAGTATAATCTGCTAAACACGCGCACAATTCCACCGGCAATCACTATGAACTACTAAACACGTGTATAATCAATATAAACTACTGCACACGATCACAATTCCACCGACAGCCATTATAAACTACTGCACATGCAGACATCCACTACAATTACTAAACACTACTGAACACTACCACAATTCCACAGAAAAGCATCATAAACGAATGAACATGCACACAATTCCACCGAAAATAAGTGCATATTATTGAACACACAAAAATTTTCACCGCCAATCAGTATAAGCTGCTAAACAAGCGCTAAATTCCACCGACAATCACTATGGACTACCAAAAACTACCACAATTCCACCGAACATCGTTATAAATTACAGAACACGCACACAATTCCTTCCAAAATCATTACAAACTACTAAACACTGCCACAATTCCACCGAAAATTATTAATAACGACTACCCACGCGCACAATTCCACCGACAATCATTGCAAATTAATAAACACTACCGCAATCCGACCGAAAATCACTATAAACGACTGAACATGCACACAATTCCGCCGATAATTATTACAAACTACTAAACACGCACTCAATTACAATGAAAAACGAAATAAACTAGTAAGCACGAGCAGAATTTAACCGACATTCAGTATACACTGCTAAACACGCGCACAATTCTACCCGCAATCACTATGAACTACTAAACATGTGTACAATTTCACGGACAATCAATATAAACTACTGTACACTAACACAATTCCACCGACAATCACTATGAACCAGTAAACAAGCGCATCATTTAATTGACAATCAATATAAACTGCTTTACATGCCCATAAATTCACCGACAATTATTATAGACTACTGAACACTACCGCAATTCCACTGACAATCACAATGAACTACAAAACAAGCGCCAATTCCGACGACAATCAATATAAACTGCTAAGCATTCACACAATCCACCCTCATTCGTTATTCAATTATTGAACACTACCGCAATTCCACCAGTGATCATTATCAACTACTGAACACGACGATAGTTCCATATATAATAACTATAAACTATATAAGACTACCACAGTTCGACCGACATCCATTATAGACTACTAAACACTACCGACATTCCACCAACAATCACTATTAACTACTAAAGATTACCGCTATGCCACCGACAATTATTATATACTACTGAACCCTACCGCAATTCCACCGACAATTGCAATGAACTACTAAACACGTACACAATTTCACAGACAATCAATATAAACTGTAATGCATTCACACACATCCACCGTTATTCTTAATAAACTACTGAACACTACGCAATCCCAATCCCACCAACAATCATAAACTATTTAACGCGCTCACAGTACCATTGAACATCACTATAAACTACTGAACACTACCACAATTTTACCGTTAATCATCATCAACTGCTGAACACGCACATAATTCCAACCCCGATCATTATAAACAACTGAACACGCACACAATTCGACTGACAATCATTATAAACTACATGTACTGAACACGCACACAATTCCATTGGCAATCATTATCAACTACTGGACACACACACAATTCCATCAACAGTCACTCTAAGCTACTGATTACGAAATAAATTCCAACAACAATCACCATAAACTACTGAAAAAGCATACAATTCATCCGTCATTCACAAAAAGCTACTAAGCGCGCGCACAATTACAAAGACAATCAATAAAAACTACAAAGAACGAACACAATTTCACAGAGAATCATTGTAAACTACTGAACACACCCTAAATTCCACCTAAAAGCACAATACACTACTGCACACGCTCACAATTCCACCGACAGCCATTATAAACTACTGCACATACAGAAATTCCACTACAATTACTAAACACTACTGAACACTACCACAATTCCACCGAAAAGCATCATAAACGAATGAACATGCACACAATTCCACCGAACATAATTACATATTAATGAACACACACACATTTTCACCGCCAATCAGTGTAAGCTACTAAACAAGCGCTACATTCCACCGACAATCACTATGAACAACCAAAAACTACCACAATTCCACCGAACATCATTATAAATTACAGAACACGCACACAATTCCCCGAAAATCCTTACAAACTACTAAACACTACCACAATTCCACCGACAATTATTAATAACGAATACCCACGTGCACAATTCCACCGACAATTATTAATAACGAATACCCACGTGCACAATTCCACCGACAATCATTGCAAATTATTAAACACTACTGCAATCCGACCGAAAATCACTATGAACGACTGAACATGCACACAATTCCACGGAAAATCATTATAAACTACCGAACACGCACAAAATTCCGCAGATAATTATTATAAACTACTAAACACGCACTCAATTACAATGAAAAACGAAATAAACTAGTAAGCACGAGCAGAATTTCACCGACATTCAGTATAAACTACTAAACACGCGCAATCACTATGAACTACTAAACAGGTGTACAATTCCACGGACAATCAAAATAAACTACTGTACACTAACATAATTCCACCGACAATCACTATGAACCACTAAACAAGCGCACAATTTAATGGACAGTCAATATAAACTGCTTTACATGCCCACAAATTCACCGATAATTATTATAGACTACTGAACACTACCGCAATTCCACTGACAATCACAATGAACTACAAAACAAGCGCACAATTCCCACGACAATCAATATAAACTGCTAAGCATGCACACAATCCACCCTCATTCATTATTCAATTATTGAACACTACCGCAATTCCACCAGTGATCATTATAAACTACTGAACACGCCCATAGTTCCATATATAATAACTATAAACTATTTTATACTACCACAGTTCGACCGACATTCATTATACACTACTAAACACTACCGACATTCCACCGACAATTATTATAAACTACTGAACCCTACCGCAATTCCACCGACAATTGCAATGAACTACTAAATACGTACATAATTTCACAGACAATCAATAGAAACTGTAAAGCATTCACACACATCCACCGTTATTCGTAATAAACTACTGAACATTACGCAATCCCAAATCCCACCAACAATCATAAACTATTTAACGCGCTCACAGTTCCATTGACAATCACTATAAACTACTGAACACTACCACAATTTTACCGTTAATCATCATAAACTTCAGAACACGCACATAATTCCACCCGATCATTATAAACAACTGAACACGCCACAATTCGACTGACAATCATTATAAACTACATGTACTGAACACGCACACAATTCCATCGACAATCATCAACTACTGAACACACGCACAATTCCATCAACAGTCAAGCTACTGATTACGACAAATATTCCAACAACAATCACCATCAACTACTGAAAAGGCATACGATTCCACCGTCAATCACAAAAATATACAAAGCGCGAGCACAATTACACAGACAATCAATAAAAACTACAAAGAACGCACACAATTCCACAGACACTCATCGTAAACTACTGAACACACCCTCAATTCCACCTACAATCACTATAAACTATTGCACACTCTCACAATTCCACCGACAGCCATTATAAACTACTGCACATGCAGAAATTCCACTACAATCACTAAACACTACTGATCACTACCGCAATTCTACCGACAATCATTATAAACTACAGAAAGCGTACATAATTCCACCGACAATCACTATGAACTACTAAACACGCGTACAATAACACCGACAATCACTATGAACTACTAAGCACGCGTACAATTCTACGAGAATCAATATAAACTAGTGTACACTAACACAATTCCACTGACAATCACTATGAACTACTAAACAAGCGCACCATTCCACCGACACTCACTATACATTACTAAGCACGCACATAATTTCACCGACAATCAATATAAACTGCTGGACATGCCCACAAATGCACCGACAATTATCGTAGACTACTTAACACCTCCGCAATTCCACCGACAATCACAATGAACTAAACACGCACACAATTATCACAACAATCAATATAAACTTCTAAGCATGCACACAATCCACCGTCATTCATTAATAAATTACTGAACACTACTGCAATTCCGCCAACGTACATTATAAACTACAGAACAGGCACATAGTTCCATATATAATCACTATAAAATATTTAAAGCTACCACAATTCGACCGACATTCATTATATATTACTAAAGACTACTGCAATTCCACCGTCAATCATTATAAACTACTGAACACTACCGCAATTCCACCGACAATCGCAATGAACTACTAAACACGCACACAATTTTACGGACAATCAATATAAACTGTTAAGCATACACAGAAATCCACCGTTATTCATAATAAACTACTGAACACTACGCAATCCCAATCCCACCAACAATCATAAACTATTGAACGCGCTCACAGTTCCACTGACAATCACTATAAACTGCTGAACACTACCTCAATTCCGCCGACAATCACAATACACTACTAAAGACTACCGCAATTCAACCGACAACAACTATAAACTACTGAACACTACCACAATTTTGCCGTCAATCATTATAAACTGCTGAACACGCACACACATTCACCCACGACCATTGTAAACTACTGAACACTACCGGAACTCTACCGAACAATCACAATGCACTACTAAGCACTACTGCAATTCCACCGAAAACAACTATGAATGACTGAACACGACCGCAATTCCATCGAAAATCACAATGAACTACTAAACACGCACCATTTTGTTTGAAATGTAAGAGTAATAAAGCATACATGTTAGTTGATTGTTAATAAATACAAATTTAGCACGCCAATCGGGTTACAAACCGTCTTCAAACGCGATGTCAAACAGACTTACAAACCTACAGCAAACAGCCGACAGCACACTAATTTTTTCAATTCAATTTTTTAGTAGGAAACATTATGTTTTCTGTATCGCCTCTTTGGAAAAAAGATTGCTTCTCACATCCAAAACTATCCGTGCGAATACGATCTAAATTGAAAGCCATTTAGGCATAAAGAAATGGAAACTTTACATTTTTTGGTAGTAACAACAAACGTTTGATACTCCATTCTGAATTTGTTGCGTTATTTTCTCCAAAGAAACTTTAGCGTCCGTTAGAGTAATGAATCATGTACATTCTGTAACTTTTTTAAACAGGTTCACAGGGATTCAGCCAGGATTTTGAGACCATTAGTCACTTTTGTGGAACATAATTGTGTTTCTAATTATGAATATTTAAACAAGAATATAATGAGCTTAATCTTATGATCAGTTACTTTACATTATTGGTTAGTAAATTAGCAACCAACTGATAAAACATAACATTGCCACCATTTCGATCTAATAAAACAAACATTTTAATTACCCCCTCCTTTTTTATATATATTACTGTGCTGTGGTTTATAGCACTCGCCCCCATCCTTTTTGAAATGTTACTGTGCTGTGGTCTAATACCACAACCATTGTAGTAACTCATATTTATGTTTGTAGTCTTCAGCAGAACAAATATGTCTCTGCCAATTTGTCGAATGGTCCAGCATAGATTATATGTAGGTAATGAAAATATAGCACAAACGTCAAAAACTGAAGGAGGTTGTAAAATTAATTATTATTTCTCAGACCTCATAATCAAATTGCAACAATTGGAATACAAATACTATAGTTATGTATTTCTTAATTGCAACCACATGTATGTTTGTAATTAGTTCTATAAATAGATCGCAATTGCTACCCGTATGCAGATCGATACAAATCTGACAGGTCCTAGTGTATTGCATTTCAACGAATTGAATGATCAACCTTCGCATATAAATGAACATATTAAATATGATAACTAAGATTTCATGTTGGCATTGTGACGAATCGTGCAATGAATGACGATTACAAAAATATGTCCACTTTAAATACATACTGTGGCAAATGAATACATGTCATAACCATACAAACAAATCATTATCGTTGCTTGAATTCTTTTACGGGATCATATCTTTAACCAGGTAAATCAAGCCAGGCGAGATAAAAGATTACGCAATCAAAACAAAAATCATATAATCCGTTGATTGGCTTGTAACATGTAATACAATTGTCATCGTAGTTACTAATTAGTTTGAATTAGCAAATGAAGATTGATTGATTGATCTTTGGTGTTTAACGCCACTTTCAACAATAATTCAGCTATCTCATGGCGACCAGTTTTAGTGGTGGAGGAATCCGGAGTACCCGTAGAGAACCACCGACCATGGGCAAGCAACTGGTAAACTGTATCACTTGCGACTGCGAGTCGAGTGCACCCTTTTTTGTTATTTACAAAGCTGGACCCGAACCCACGCCGTATTGGTGATAGGCTTGTATGAGTTACTAGATCCAGCGACCTAACTCATTGAGCCATCCGGGTCCCAGCAAATGAAGAAGAATGTATTTTTACAAAAAAATTTTCGACGATTTTTTGAAAATTCAAGTGACGAATTGAATCCGAGAAATACTCGTCACTTTCGAAAATCAATCATCGTATCTGTCGATAATAAATTCCGAAAACAATTACCTGCTTTGAAAGCGTGGGCAGTCCATTTCCACAGAAACCGTAATGCAGTTTACAGAAGAGCACGTCAATAAGAGATTTCAGGCGCACAGGTTCCTATACTGTGAGTCAATGGGGTTTACAATTAATATTTCAAATGCAAAATAGCGACCCCACACCACAAAAATTGTACACTTGAGTGAAATAGTGTTGTAATAAAAGATAATTAACGTGGTGTACAAGCATGAAAGAATGTATAAGCATATTGTCTATCAAAATCGAAATTTGTTCATACCCAGAATTATTGCCTTTTTCCGTACTGACATTCACACATATAAATGACCCCTCCTTGCTTAGTTCAGGTACTTCAATAAAAAGTGAAGGGGTTAAACTAGCATAGAGTAGATTTTTCTAAGGAATGTCTCTTATTTAATAAAAACAATAGAAAGGGAAAATCTGACGATATTTGCACGACAATCGGTCAATGGTCGGGCGACCGTTACCGATAAGGTATAAATAAACCTAAAAAGGGAATATTGTTTTACCATGGGACAGACAAGATTTGGGAGAATGGAATCATTTATTTTTCTTTACATATGAAATCAGAAATGTTCCATTCAATATATAGTTTTACATAACTATTATACTGCTTGATTTTCCTTAGTCAGATTATTCTTTTCTCCCAACTCCAAATGATATATATATATATATATATATATATATATATTATCACTTAAACTCAGTGAACAATTGAAGGGAAATGTTGCAATAAGGTATCCCTCAAAAGATCTTTACGTAATTTAAAATTTGTCTTTATGTTACGGTAAGATACGTTCGTTCGTCAGTTATCAAAAAATCTCTATTAATGGAATCCAGCAAAGTTTGTATTATTAACTGGGATAACATCATAAATATACCTGGGAGTGAGATTAAAGAGCAACTAAACTTGCTTCTATAACCTTGTGTTGGCCTTATTTCTATTCCGTAGGCAATATCAACCACAAACAACCTCATAAGGTATGTGGCTGTCTCATATATGTAAGAATAAATGTGCAAAGGCAAAGGTATCCCCTTGAAGATTGTTAATGAAAATATCTTCATTTACATCTGTTGACTTCAGATTAGGCAATATACCACAACTTCCTTATTCTCTTTCATATTACAGTTATTAAGCTAGTTTATAACATAATAAGCAATTTTAACACATATATATGCCTCTGTTCTATATTAAATAGCTAATTACTATGAAATGTTTGCACTTAATCCGCCCCCCCTCCCTCCTTTGTTGTCTCATAAAGTGAGTTCACGTCATTCTAAGCTTTGTTAATTTATACGTTAACCCCATAAATGATGTAGCTTAAGACATTAAATAAGAGTTTTGTATCTAGATCTGCAGTTGAAATTCCTTCTAATTGCATCAGATTTTCAAAAAATATGATATATTGATTTTGAAGATTTGGAATTTCCTCTCGCGCACAACAGTAATTTCCCCCAAAACCCAATAAATGCTTGTTTCCACTGTACAAGTAACCTGGATGTTTAAATGCACTTTTACAGCAAAATAATACAGACAGGAATATAAATAGACAGGAGTTGTGTACAGTTCTACACATAGGAAGCGATTTATACCCAGTCAAAACAGACAGATCTTTGACATACGACCTTGATAATGAATTTTCCCTTTGGAAAGTAGATAGTGGTCATCCTCTCTTCTTCCTTTGTCATCTCTCTATATCGTACACAATAAATTTTGTTATTTTCTTGACTTTTGACTTCTGATCTTGAAAGTAAATTGAGATCATCCACTCGTCATGAAAACATGTATATAGAGTTTCATGATCATATCTCACATGGTTCTCGTTGTGCTTCGCGACTTAGGTCTCGTGGCCTTGACTTTTGCCTGGACTCTTAATAGGAGTCATCCTCTTTTCATAAGACACATGTTTAGAACATTTAATGATCCGATATTATATGGGTCTCACTAAAACTTGTACACAAGGAATTTTAACAATTTACATCTCGCGACCTTGAATTTTGACCTTTGAACTAAACAGTAATCAGGGGTGTTCCGGTCTTCTCTCCACAGGAAACATGTACACAAAGTTTCATGGTGATTTGTGAAACGGCTCTCTCTAAATCATGTACATAAGAAAAACCTCCTTAACACTACCTAAATTACACCGACAATCATTATAAACTACAGAAAGCGCACACAATTCCAGCGACAATCACTAAGCACCACCGCAATCCCACCAACAATCATAAACCACAGAACACGCTCACAGTTCCACTGTCAATCACTATCAACTACTGAACACTACGCAATTTCACCAACGATCATTATAAACTATTGAACACTACGGCAATTCCACCGACAATCACAATAAACTACTAAAGACTACCGCAATTCCACCGACATCAACTATAAACTACTGAACACTACCACAATTTTACCGTCAACCTTTATAAACTGCCGAACACGCACACAATTTCACCCACGATCATTGTAAACTACAGAACGCTACCGCAACTTTACCGACATTCACTATACATTACTAAACACGCACAAAATTTCACCGACAATCAATACCAACTGTTTTACATGCCCACACATACACCGACAATTATCATAGACTACTGAAAACTACCGCAATTTAACCGACAATCACAATGAACTACTAAACACGCACACAATTATCACGACAATCAATATAAGCTTATAAGCATGCAAACAATATAACGTCATTCATTATTAAATTACTGAACACTACAGCAATTCCACAAGCAATCCTTATTAACTACTGAACAGGCACATAATTCCATAGATAATCATTATAAACTATTTAAAACTACCACAGTTCGACCGACATGCATTATAAACTACTAAACACTACCACAATTCCACCGATAATCACTATAGACTACTAAATACCACCGCAATTCCACCGACAATCATTATAGAGTACTGAACACGAACACAATTTCACCGACAATCAATATAAACTGCTAAGCAATCACACAAATCCACCGTTATTCATAGTAAACTACTGAACACTACGCAATCCCACCAACAATCATCAACTACTGAACATGCTCATAGTTCCACTGACAATCACTGTAATCTACTGAACACTATCTCAATTTTACCGTCAATCAGTATATACTACTGAACACGCACACAAATGTACCCACGATCATTGTAAACTACTGAACACTACCGCAACACTACCGAACAATCACAATACACTACTAAATACTACTGCAATTCCACCGAAAACAACTATAAACTACTGAACACTACCGCAATTCCACCGAAAAACATCATAAACATGAACACAATTCCATCGAAAATCATTATACATTACAAAAGACGCACAAAATTTCAGCGACAATCAGTATAAACTATTAAACACGTGCACAATTCGACCGACAATCACTATGAACTACCACAAACTACCACAATTCCACCGAAAATAATTATAAACTACTCAAAACGCGCGCAATTCCACCGAAAATCATCACAAATTATTAAACACTACCACAATCCCACCGAAAATCACTATAAACGACTGAACACGCACACAATTCCACCGAAAATCATTATAAACTACTAAACACGCACAAAATTCCCACGACAATCAATATAAACTTCTAAGCATGCACACAATCCACCGTCATTCATTATTAATTTACTGAACACAACAGCAATTCCACAAGCAATCCTTATTAACTACTGAACAAGCACATAATTCCATAGATAATCACTATAAACTAGTTAAAACTACCACAGTTCGACCGACATACATTATAAACTACTAAACACTACCACAATTCCATCTACAATCACTATAAACTACTAAACACGCACATAATTTCACCCACGATCATTGTAAGCTACTGAACACTACCGCAACTCTACCGACAATCACAATAAGCTACTAAACACGCACATGCACCGACAATTAACATAAACTACTGGGGTCCGTTGTTGAACTTGTGGTTAAACTAATCATATGATTAGCCCTAATGACATGATTAATTCCTAATCACATGATTAGCAAATGCAATGATTAAATTCTGTTGCTGAACTTTTTTTAATCAAAGCATTAACTAATCATATGATTATCTTTTAATCACTTGATTAGCAAGTGATTACCCAAAATGCATTTGAGCAAAGCACCTTGCCTTCCTGTCGTCTGCAGTTAAAAATGGAGTTCAATCAAAATCAGAAAAAAAGTGCCCAGGGCAAGAAAATCGAATTTCTCGATGTTGGAGGAGTCAGTTCTGCAGAGTGAAGTTGAGAAACACTTTGATGTGTTAAGAGACAAACATTCAAACTCAATAACAAATCTGGAGAAGGCCAGAATATGGAAAGAGATTACATATAAAATTAATGCTTTGGGTGTTGCACCCAGAAATGTTAAGGAAATCAAGGACAAATGGAGGAACTTGACATCAAAGGCTAAGTCCACTTTTAGTGATTACAGGAGAGAAATTCATATGACAGGTGGAGGTCCTGCTCCGAAGAAACCAACTTCCTCCGTGGAGAAAATCGTTACTATGATGCAGGACACAGCAAGCTTCGCTGGCATCGAAGGGGGTCGTCAGACGACAGGCTTCAATGAACAAAAAGGTATATCAAAAATGCTTCACATATTATTATAGAGATGCCAATTTATTCCTTTCAAAGCTGCAAGTGAAAAAAACCCCAAACAAATAAATAATGTGTATACTGTATTGATAAATCCGTCAGTATCTGTAGTATCTAAATTGATCGTCTGCTGTCTTTGTTTTTATTACACAGGGAATTCCCGAATGTTAAAAATACTTTCTAAATATATCCTCTGGTTAAGGTCACAGGTGGATATATATACAATGTCATTTGACCTCGTTTATCTTAATCTGGGATGAACATCCATCTATCTTTCTAGGCATTAGATGCTAGAGTTGAAAGATTTCTTGTTTAACAGTAATATATTTTAAGCCCAAACACAACTTATTGCAGGACGATCGATTTCATAAATAAAAAAAACTTCTCAAACGTAAATTCTAGCGCCTGGCATCTCCGCTAGGTGTCGCCCCATGCATTGAATGAACATTTGACAAAAGTTGACCCCGATGCAAGCATTATCTTTTTTTAGTAAATTCCACATAATTTTAACATAAATTATAAGTTATATCTATTATTTATTCATGTTTATTTCACAAAATTAAATTACATAATGCCACTTCCGGTTAGAGAATCTTCTTCGATTGTTTACACTACCAACTGGGAGCTACCTTGCCAGTTAAGATAAGATAAGATAAGTTTTATATATAATCGTCATGATAATTGGTCTTAAAGGGTCATTATATTACTTCATCAACAATATATAATATGAATATACAGGTATAACAAAACAAAAAGACAAATATTTAATAGCTGACAAAAAATAACAGACACATGGAAAACTGAAGATTGAGCAACACACAGGGCCGACCGACATGAACTCAGGTGGTGCGTATGAGTCTCACGTGATGAGTCTGCAGTTCGAACTTCACTAATACCATCTCATGGGAGAAGGAACTGTGGGCAATTGCCCTCCCCCACTTTAAAAAGTTGAGGATGGCAAAACTACATGTAATTTCCCCCCCCTTTTTGGCATTAAATTTACGAAAAAGTTTTTTTTTAGTATATTAGTATGAAAGCATATATTATCCAGATAGCCAATGGTATAAGGGTATGCTTTGAAACCATAGTGACAGTTTTGAAAATTTACCAGACAAATAAGGAATACATTTTTTGTACATTTTTCATAATGATGTAAACCGAATATAATGAGCATCCCTTTAAATTATTATAATTATTGAGGCAATTACACATAATGACAGATCATATGAAAAATAACAGTTCATATGAAAATTTGCTTGAAAAATCAAAACTACCCTCTTTCAAGATTAGAAGATTAAAAACTATTGCTGTTGAAACATTTAAAATAATGCATAAAAACAGTCCAATTTATCTACATGACTTAATCAATATTAAACTTCAAAATTATAATTTTAGATCACAGACACAGGAAACAGCAGTTTTACCATGAGTCAGAACTACCAGGTATGGCCTGAAATCCTTTCGTTATAATGCTGCACAAATCTGGAATGAGCTGCCTAATCACTGTAGAAGGGAAACATCTTTGGGGCAGTTTAAGAATTTAATACAAACATGGGATCCAATGAACAGCTCATGCCAGTGCACTGCAGTGCATGTATATAGTGCTTAGTAGCTTATGCTTTTTATTTTTTTTCTTGCATTTTTAGTATAACTATGATGCATTATTTTTATTAAATTGGTGTGTTTGTGCATTATTGTGAGATGAATGTATGTAGTCGATTTGAAAAGCTCATTAGAGCTTGTGTTGTAATATGTTTAATTGATATCGACTTTAAATAAATCTTTGAATAAGTGTATTTAAATTTCAAAGATAAAAATAATATTGAAAATTGTGAAAAAAAAATGTATTGTTCTTGTTGATGTATTTTTTTCATAAAAAAAACATATTTAAAGCCCCATAATTTTTTTTCTACTTTAAGGGGACTGGTGATTATGATCTGTCTGATCTTGAGAGGTTATGCTGTCACACCCAAAATGTTAGTGGTGATATGCACTGATTGCATATGATCACGACCATGACGGCCCAATTTGGAAATTTTACCATATGTCCCCCATACACATATTTATCTTTATCTGATTCAGATTGACTATTACAGCAAAATTTTGATACTTTTACCTTAAATTTCTTCATACCCCCCTCCCCAAATGGCTGCTTCTTTATAAATAAAATACCTGAATAAATTTATTTCATATAATGGAGGTGTGCCTGTGCAGACAATTTTGATTTTCATCAAATATTCTCAAAATGACAGGTAGTTGGACTTTTCATTTATGCCTCACCCCTCTGGGGAATCTGTATAAAAAATGTGACCGAAATCCCCACCCTAAACCATATATATTTATGATCAGGGTGACTAGGCCGTCCATGTACCTTGTAAGCGCAACTCCTACAAAACTGCAAGTGGATGGTATCACTCAGTGAGGTCACTCACAGTTCGAGTTAATGGTTGAGATCCCCACCCCTAAGCCATATATATTTATGATCAGGGTGAATAGACAAATTAAATGCCCCAAGANAACTTTATACAGTTGTAGAACAGTACCTGCAGATGTGCATGAAGAAATATGGTCGCTGTCCAAAATTTGGAAGGGGAGACAATTCAACTTATACTTTCACGAAAAAAGGGGGGAGGGGGGCATGTACCTTGTAAGCGCAACTCCTCCTAAATGGCAGATTGGATTTTTATGAAACTTTACACACTTGTAGTACACTACCTGCAGATGTGCATGAAGGAATATGGTTGCTGTCCNCTCTCTATTGCGGCGGGGGACACATGGCTACGTGTTGCAATCTTGTTTGATATTATTATTGTAACTTTAAGAATAGTTCTAACTTCATGTTTATATTTTTGCAGGAACTTGTCTCAGGATCTTTTCAGTACACCAGGTACCAGCCCAAGTCTAATGCCAACCCAGGGACCTGCACAGCCTGTTGAGGCTATTGTAAAGATCAACAACCCGGCAGTACCGCCAAAGCAAACAACTAAGAGTGCAAAAGTGGTCAAAAGGAAACACGCTAGTCATGAAGATGTTTTAGACTTGCAGGTCAAAGTCCTAAAAGGCCAACTGGAGGAACAAAACTAAATAAGATGAAACTCCAGCATCAAATTGAAATACTTAAAAAGTATAGCTCTAATGATTATATCCTCAGTTCTTCGCAAATGGCTCTCTTTTCATCTATTATATAAATATTGATTGTGTTTTGTTCTGTGCAATTTTCATTATAATTGACCATTTTTAGCTCACCTGGCCTTTATGAGCTCAAATTTTAACTGCAGCTACATGGCAAGGAGTAGTTTAACATATATTCCGGGTTATAAGTTGAAGAGCTGAGACTCATACCCGAGGTCCCTGCAGCTCAGCTCCTCAACTTATAGTGTCCATTTATTAGATATGGTACATTTAAACAACCCTACCATTTACTTCCTAAGATTATTTAAACTTGTAATCAATTTGTCTTTATTAAGTCAAGCTTTTTTGTGAGTAGATGAGGATGCAGTAACCAAACATTATAGAACAACCTGTCATTCGATGAGATATATTAGGTTATTCCACTGTCCGTCTTTTCACACTTTGTACTAGAGCTCAAGTTTGCTTTGTTCAATTTCAGTGAAACTTTTGCAGTGTTATTATTGACGGAAGAATGCTCCCTTGTCTTCCTTTTGAATTTTAAAGTTTTTTTTCCATTTGTCGTTCCATAGTTATTGGGCTTTAATTGTTGAAAAATGGGCAATTTTTCATACATCCCGTGGTGGCTCCAGTTTGTTTTGTTCAGTTTTCAATTTTCATGAGGCTTTTGCATAATGTTATGATTGATGGCACAATGCTTCCTTTCAATTTTTCGGTTTTTTTATTTTTTTTATTTTATTTTGTCTTTCCAGAGTTAGGGGGCTTAAATTGTCGAAAATTGGCAATTTCTCATGTTTTCTGTGACAAATCAAGTTTTATTTTGTTGATTGTTTCATTATATTTTAAAATATATATATATAGGGTTAGGGTTATGTATATATATATATAGGGTTATATATATATATATAATTTGTTTTCAAATCTATTCCTGAAATACATGGTATCATGCTATTTCCCCATTTTCGTGTTGATATGTTGATTCACTTCTTAATTTCTAATTCTATGTTGAAACAGAATGTGTAGTAAATTGTATGTTGAAACATATTGATATAAGAATATCTACTCTTTAGTTAAATTAAGGTGTATTGTTTAAAATTTTTCCATATTATACATTTACATGTAGTGGGTTAAAATTAATTTTATACTCAATAAAGTTAATATGATTCAAATTTAAAATATTAGTTTTTATTATATGACTTCAAATAATGTCTTTTTCTGATTGGCTGATGTCCCTAGTATCGATCTTTATAAAACATTATAATCACCTCGTGGTTTTGTTTACCTTGTTGGAATGTTATAATCACCTGTTCGTACATATGGACCACGCTAAATCTATATACCTCCTTAGCCCTACTTTTGTAGTTGAGGCATAACAAATCTAATACAATATAGTTCCTTATCCTTCCAGTTTTGCTTTCTTGGATGGTGGTTATGGTGTTTAACACCACTTTCAAAATTATTTCAGTTATGTCATAGTGGTCAAACTTATTGCTGGGAGAAACTAGAGTACTCGGAGAAAGCCGCCACAAGTCACTGACAAACTCTATCTTAAAATGTTGCATCAAGTACACCTTGCCTGAACGGGATTCAAACTTATAACGTTAATGGTGATAGGCACTGATTGCATACGACCACAACATACTTTCTTGGGAGGTGTAAAATCCTGGAAAAATACAAAAAGGAAACATATGATAGGCTTTTTTTTACTGTTGTACTGTCCAATATCTATCCTCAGACAATAAGAAAACAAATACATGTATCTATTGACTGCCATGGAATTTTTATTTTATTGTGTATTTATTCATGATTTAACGTGCATTTACATAGACTGTTGATTTCATGAGAAAAAGTTTCTGGCAAAATAGTCTCTGATTCTACGGCCATCCTGCTGTCCTTCATATTGTTCTGCTTGGGGTTGTATATCTTGCAATACATCTTCTGCTTCTTCAACAATGGGTTCGTTCCTAAGAATGGCAATGTTATGGAGTACTGCACTTGCAACAATAAAACTGCATGCTCGATGTGGACTCATTCTTATCTGTGTATATATAAAAGCGAAATTAATTAATTAAGAGATATACAAATACTAATACAATCAATAAAATCCATAGAAAAAAAGGAAATTTAAGTATCACAATTGAAGTTTAATTTCAAGCAGACACATACTTTAAGAACTAAACAAAAAACCAAAAATACACCATACATGGAGACGAAATCAGGAACAACAAGCTTTTAAGAGCAAATTTAATGGTTTCATATTTAGTTCACTGTGCCCTAAAAGGCAATGTGAGCTTTTTCCTTCACTTGGCGTCTGTCGTCTGTTAACTTTTCACATTGGTAGGAAGCATCTGTAGAAGATCCTCTATTAAAAATTGCTATGTAGTCTCGACCAGTTTACAAACATGGTCGCCACTGGCAATTATTGTTTCTGATTTGTTGATTCCTAAAAAATCTTCTCTGAAACCGAGTAACCATATGAACCGAAATTTGGTAGGAAGAACTTATGGAAGGTTCTGTATAAAGTTTCCTCAAAGTAAAATGAAAGGTGGGTGACAGGCGCAGCCCACTGAGCCTTTAGTTTGTTCAATGTAATATATTTGCCAATCAGGCCCAGTCCAATATACTATATATTGGACCGGCTTTCTTACAGAGACAAATAATGTAAATAAAAACAAAGTATAATATATTGCATACTTACATATCAGAATAAAAAGCATACATTTAATTGGCAGAACACTCTGTGTGGCCTTCACTATTATAGTATTAGTTTAGTCATAATGGCCCGAGACAACGCCGAGGTCCAATACAACCTTCCGAAGGCTATTATGACTTAACCGAAGACATATAACCGGTCCATTATGAAAACACCCATTTCTTAATACTTTTATTAACGAGTCAATTTCAATTTTAGGTAATCTTCATTCTTAACCAAATAGAACAAGTTTAGTTTCCTCAATGAATGTTCAGTCAAAACACTATATGGACGAGATGGACATGAGAGTCCAGTTACTGTATCCCCATTGTGAAAACTTCCTTGAGAGGTAAATGCATATAAAAGATTGATTTTTTTTTTGTTTCTGTGTGTATATGTTTGTTTTTGTTATGATTCTGGTCTTCAATGCAATAAACACAATAGTTACTAATATGGAGGGCAACATTTTTGTAATTATTAGCAATATCCTCACCCCAGTGTGTAACATCCTAAATCTTTGCTTCCAAATACCAAAGGTTCTCTCGATTGTAGCTCTTGTACTGATGTGAGATCGGTTGAAGCGTTGTCCCATTTGCAATCTGGGCTGTCTAAAAGGAGTCAAAAGATAAGGACGGCATGCATAACCACTATCTCCTAACATAACACCTTGCTCAATATCCCTATAGTCGTTGTGTAGATGTATCCCTATTGCAGATGTCTTGAAGATATGGGAGTCATGACATGAAACAGGCCAGGATGCATTTATGTTTGTAAAAAGACCTAGAAAAATATTAATAATCTTTATTAATTAATGCTCTTTTATACCCTAAAAGAGTGACAGCATAAAACAAACATACAAAGATGGATATATATACAAACATGAACCAAGGACGTATATTAACGTCCTTGCATGAACATACAAATCAATCATACATTAAAACAAACAATAATTATGCAGTTATACTCTCCTCAGTGCTAATGACTTTTGAATTAATGGAATCAAATTCGAGCCCAAGAGGAAAACGCTTTACTTGTTTGTAATGTATGTTTATGCATGTCTACAATGCATCGTGTATCTAGTTATTAAATGTGTCAGTTGATCTGTCTAATGATTTGCGGATACTTGCATTCATAATTTTAATTAAAATTATAGGTATATCATGATATAAGGCATTTAGCAGAAACGGGATATCTGATTGGTAGCCAGAAAATAATAATAATACAAGATAAATCAAGATATTTGATCACACAATTTCTGCAGAGTCAGGATGAAATTTTATTTTTCACATAAATCAGATCAAATTATTCATACAATCACCCCCCCTTTTCAACTCCGGGTCTTTCCTTTAATTAATCGAAGCCCCTAAAAGATCCAAAGGCATAAACTAAATAAAAGTAAATATGAAAATGAATATTTCACTTGGATTTGCTATACAAATTTGACCTCCGCTGGATGTCATGAATGTTCAATCGGTACGCGCTGGTGCCAAAGTAAAAAATAAAGTGCCGACTTTCTCCCCGCCTTTAAGAAAAATGACGTACCGGATGTTGACAAACAAATGAAGACAAGAACCGACGTTTATGAAAGAAGAACATTTTCAATCATATACTTACTCTTATGATCACAAATTCCTTGGACATTTATACTGTGGAATCATTTCCTATTAACAAAACTTGGTTCGTCATCCACAGGGGCTTGAATCGGCACATGAGTCTCATGAATGCACCCTACAACATTGGGAAATCCTGCCTTCTGATAGAACCCATTTTTGATAGAGCTCAGCTTCTCTGGCGTTTGGGGCCATTTTATGAAAGTATCTTTCATTTCAACCAAAGCGTCAGCAACTTGTCTTATCACTCTTGATATGGTGGATTTGTCATGCCCCATAGTGTCGCCAATCACTTGCAAATGGGATCCACTGGCAAAATATCGCAAGGCAATCACTACCTTCTCCTCAACTGTTAGCGATGTCTTACGTCTGGTGAGTCTTTCAAGTTGATCTCTCAACAAATCTGACAGATACATTATACTGTCCCTTCCGAATCTGTATCTTTGTCGTAACTGTTCATCCGAAAAGTCCATCACCAATGGGTTTTGTCCTCTAAAAACACGGTCTTTCCTGGGCACCTCCCATATATTCCAAAAAGCAGCATCCGCCATTTTTGAATTTAATCAAGTGATTAAGATTTAACACTGGTATAGGAGGTGTTTTAGTTTAACCACATTTTAATCATATGATTAACTTTAATCACTTGTTCAACAACAAACTAATTATGTGATTTGATTTAATCATATGATTAAGCAAATTTAACACAGTGTTAGTGCTAACGACAAGTTCAACAACGGACCCCTGAAAAATACCGCAATTCCACCGACAATCACAATGAACTACTAAACACGCACATAATTCACACGACACTCAATATCAACTTTTAAGAATGCACACAATAAACGGTCATTCATTATTAAATTACTGAACACTACCGCAATTCCACCAGCAATCATTATAGACTACTGAACACGCACACAATTTCACCGACAATCAATTATAAACTGCTATGCATTCACAAAAATCCACCGTTATTCATAATAAACTACTGAACACTACGCAATCTCACCAGCAATCATAAACTACTGAACATGCTAAAAGTTACAATGACAATCACTGTAAACTTCTGAAGAATATCTCAAGTTTACCGTCAATCATTATAAACTACTGAACACGCAAACAAATTCACTCACGTCATATTAATCTACTGAACACTACCGCAACTCTACCGAACAATCACAATACACTACTAAACACTACTTCAATTCCACCGACAACAACTATAAACTACTGAACACTACCGCAATTTCACCGAAAAGCATCATAAACGAATGAACATGCACACAATTCGACCGAAAATAATTACATATTACTGAACATGCACAAATTTTCACCGCCAATCAGTATAAATTACTAGACACGCCCTCAATTCCACTGAAAAACGAAATAAACTAGAAAGCACGAGCAGAATGTCACCGACGTTCAGTATAAACTACTAAAGACGCGCTAAATTCCAACGACAATCACTATGAACTACCGAAAACTACCACAATTCCACCGAAAATCACTATAAACAACTGAACACGCACATAATTCCACTGATAATCAATATAAACTACTAAACACGCACACAATTCCCACGACAATCAATATCAACTTCTAAGCATGCACACAATCCACCGTCATTCATTATTAATTTACTGAACACAACAGCAATTCCACAAGCAATCCTTATTAACTACTGAACAAGCACATAATTCCATAGATAATCACTATAAACTAGTTAAAACTACCACAGTTCGACCGACATACATTATAAACTACTAAACACTACCACAATTCCATCGACAATCACTATAAACTACTAAACACGCACATAATTTCACCCACGATCATTGTAAGCTACTGAACACTACCGCAACTCTACCGACAATCACAATAAGCTACTAAACACGCAAATGCACCGACAATTAACATAAACTAATGAAAAATAACGCAATTCCACCGCCAATCACAATGAACTACTAAACACGCACATAATTCCCACGACACTCAATATCAACTTTTAAGAATGCACACAATAAACGGTCATTCATTATTAAATTACTGAACACTACCGCAATTCCACCAGCAATCATTATAGACTACTGAACACGCACACAATTTCACCGACAATCAATATAAACTGCTATGCATTTACAAAAATCCACCGTTATTCATAATAAACTACTGAACACTACGCAATCTCACCAGCAATCATAAACTACTGAACATGCTAAAAGTTCCAATGACAATCACTGTAAACTTCTGAAGAATATCTCAAGTTTACCGTCAATCATAATAACCTACTGAACACGCAAACAAATTCACTCACGGTCATATTAATCTACTGAACACTACCGCAACTCTACCGAACAATCACAATACACTACTAAACACTACTTCAATTCCACCGACAACAACTATAAACTACTGAACACTACCGCAATTTCACCGAAAAGCATCATAAACGAATGAACATGCACACAATTCGACCGAAAATAATTACATATTACTGAACATGCACAAATTTTCACCGCCAATCAGTATAAATTACTAGACACGCCCTCAATTCCACTGAAAACCGAAATAAACTAGAAAGCACGAGCAGAATGTCACCGACGTTCAGTATAAACTACTAAAGACGCGCTAAATTCCAACGACAATCACTATGAACTACCGAAAACTACCACAATTCCACCGAAAATCACTATAAACAACTGAACACGCACATAATTCCACTGATAATCAATATAAACTACTAAACACGCACACAATTCCCACGACAATCAATATAAACTTCTAAGCATGCACACAATCCACCGTCATTCATTATTAATTTACTGAACACAACAGCAATTCCACAAGCAATCCTTATTAACTACTGAACAAGCACATAATTCCATAGATAATCACTATAAACTAGTTAAAACTACCACAGTTCGACCGACATACATTATAAACTACTAAACACTACCACAATTCCATCGACAATCACTATAAACTACTAAACACGCACATAATTTCACCCACGATCATTGTAAGCTACTGAACACTACCGCAACTCTACCGACAATCACAATAAGCTACTAAACACGCACATGCACCGACAATTAACATAAACTACTGAAAAATACCGCAATTCCACCGCCAATCACAATGAACTACTAAACACGCACATAATTCCCACGACACTCAATATCAACTTTTAAGAATGCACACAATAAACGGTCATTCATTATTAAATTACTGAACACTACCGCAATTCCACCAGCAATCATTATAGACTACTGAACACGCACACAATTTCACCGACAATCAATATAAACTGCTATGCATTCACAAAAATCCACCGTTATTCATAATAAACTACTGAACACTACGCAATCTCACAAGCAATCATAAACTACTGAACATGCTAAAAGTTCCAATGACAATCACTGTAAACTTCTGAAGAATATCTCAAGTTTACGGTCAATCATTATAAACTACTGAACACGCAAACAAATTCACTCACGGTCATATTAATCTACTGAACACTACCGCAACTCTACCGAACAATCACAATACACTACTAAACACTACTTCAATTCCACCGACAACAACTAAAAACTACTGAACACTACCGCAATTCCACAGAAAAGCATCATAAACGAATGAACATGCACACAATTCGACCGAAAATAATTACATATTACTGAACATGCACAAATTTTCACCGCCAATCAGTATAAATTACTAGACACGCCCTCAATTCCACTGAAAAACGAAATAAACTAGAAAGCACGAGCAGAATGTCACCGACGTTCAGTATAAACTACTAAAGACGCGCTAAATTCCAACGACAATCACTATGAACTACCAAAAACTACCACAATTCCACCGAAAATCACTATAAACAACTGAACACGCACATAATTCCACTGATAATCATTATGAACTACTAAACACGCACACAATTCCCACGACAATCAATATAAACTTCTAAGCATGCACACAATCCACCGTCATTCATAATTAATTTACTGAACACAACCGCAATTCCACCAACAATCATTATAAACTACTGAAAACGCACAAAATTCCACCGACTATTATTATAAACTACTAAACACGCCCTCAATTACAATGAAAAACGAAATAAACTAGTAAGCACGAGGAGAATTTCACCAACAATCACTATAAACTACTGAAAAAGCGTACAATTCCACCGTCAATCACAAAAAGCTACTAAGCGCGCGCACGATTACACGGACAATCAATATAAAGTACAAAGAATGCACACAATTCCACAGACAATCATTGTAAACTACTGAACACAACCTCAATTCTACCTACAATCACTATAAACTACTGCACACGCTCACAATTCCACCGACAGCCATTATAAACTACAGCACATGCATAATTCCCATTACAATCACTAAACACTACTGAACACTACCGCAATTCCAGCGAAAAGGTTCATAAACGAATGAACATGCACACAATTCCACCGAAAATATTTACATATTACTGAACATGCACACATTTTTACCTCCAATCAGTATAAGCTACTAAACACGCGCTAAATTCCACCGAAAATCACTATGAACTACCAAAAACTACCACAATTCCACCGAACATCATTATAAATTACAGAACACGTACACAATTCCCCGAAAATCATTACAAACTACTAAACACTACCACAATTCCACCGATAATTATTAATAATGACTACCCACGCGCACAATTCCACCGACAATCATTACAAAGTATTAAACACTACCGCAATCCGACCGAAAATCACTATACATTATACATTACTGAACACGCACAAAATTCTGCCGATAATTATTATAAACTAATAAACACGCACTCAATTACAATGAAAAACGAAATAAACTAGTGAGCACGAGCAGAATTTCACCGACATTCAGTATAAACTGCTAAACACGCGCACAATTCCACCGGCAATCACTATGAACCACTAAACAAGCGCACAAATTAATCGACAATCAATATAAACTACGTTACATGCCGACAAATTCAACGACAATTATTATAGACTACTGAACACTACCGCAATTCCACTGACAATCACAATGAACTACTAAACAAGCGCACAATTCCCACGACATTTAATATAAACTACAAAGAATGCACACAATTCCACAGACATTCATTGTAAACTACTGAACACAACCTCAATTCTACCTACAATCACAATAAACTACTGTACACGCTCACAATTCCACCGACAGCCATTATAAACTACAGCACATGCATAATTTCCACTACAATCACTAAACACTACTGAACACTACCGCAATTCCACCGAAAAGGTTCATAAACGAATGAACATGCACACAATTCCACCGAAAATATTTACATATTACTAAACATGCACACATTGTTACCGCCAATCAGTATAAGCTAAATTCCACGCTAAATTCCACCGACAAACACTATGAACTACCAAAAACTACCACAATTCCACCGAACATCATTATAAATTACAGAACACGCACACAATTCCCCGAAAATCATTACAAACTACTAAACACTACCACCATTCCACCGACAATTATTAATAATGACTACCCACGCGCACAATTCCACCGAAAATCATTATAAATTACTGAACACGCACAAAATACTGCCGATAATTATTATAAACTAATAAACACGCACTCAATTACAATACAAAACGAAATAAACTAGTGAGCACGAGCAGAATTTCACCGACATTCAGTATAAACTGCTAAACACGCGCACAATTCCACCGGCAATCACTATGAACCACTAAACAAGCGCACAATTTAATCGACAATCAATATAAAATACTTTACATGCCCATACATTCACCGACAATTATAATAGATTACTGAACACTACCGCAATTCCACTGACAATCACAATGAACTACTAAACAATCGCACAATTCCCACGACATTTAATATAAACTGCTAAGTATGCACACAATCCACCCTCATTCATTATTCAATTACTGAGCACTACCGCAATTCCACCAGTGATCATTATAAACTACTGAACACGCCCTTAGTTCCATATATAATAACTATAAATTATTTAAAACTACCACAGTTCGACCGACATTCATTATAGACTAATAAACACTACCGATATTCCACCGACAATCACTATTAACTACTAAAGATTACCGCAATTCCACCGACACTTATATAAACTACTGAACCCTACCGCAATTCCACCGACAATTGCAATGAACAACTAAAAACGTACACAATTTCACAGACAATCAATATAAACTGTTAAGCATTCACACCCATCCACCGTTATTCATAATAAACTACTGAACACTATGCAATCCCAATCCCACCAACACTAATAAACTATTTAACGCGCTCACAGTTCCATTGACAATCACTATAAACAACTGAACACTACCTCAATTTTACCGTTAATCATCATAAACTGCTGAACACGCACATAATCCCCCCTCCCCCGATCATTATAAACAACTGAACACGCACACAATTCGACTGACAATCATTATAAACTACATGTACTGAACACGCGCACAATTCCATCGACAAGGATTATCAAATACTGAACATACACACAATTCCATCAACAGTCACTCTAAGCTACTGATTACGACAAAAATTCCAACAACAATCACCATAAACTACTGAAAAACATACAATTCCACCGACAATCACAAAAAGCTACTAAACGCGCACAATTACACAGACAATCAATAAAAACTACAAAGAATGCACACAATTCCACAGACAATCAGTGTAAACTACTGAACACAACCTCAATTCTACCTACAATCACTATAAACTACTGCACACGCTCACAATTCCACCGACAGCCATTATAGACTACAGCACATGCAGAATTTCCACTACAATCACTAAACACTACTGAACACTACCGGAATTCCACCGAAAAGGTTCATAAACGAATGAACATGCACACAATTCCACCGAAAATATTTACATATTACTGAACATGCACACATTGTTACCGCCAATCAGTACATGCTACTAAACACGCTAAATTCCACCGACAAACACTATGAACTACCAAAAACGACCACAATTCCACCGAACATCATTATAAATTACAGAACACGCACACAATTCCCCGAAAATCATTACAAACTACTAAACACTACCACAATTCCACCGACAATTATTAATAACGACTACCCACGCGCACAATTCCACCGACAATCATTACAAATTAGTAAACACTACCGCAATCCAACCGAAAATCACTATAAACGACTGAACATGCACACAATTCCACCGAAAATCATTATAAACTACTGAACACGCACACAATTCTGCCGATAATTATTATAAACTAATAAACACGCACTCAATTACAATGAAAAACGAAATAAACTAGTGAGCACGAGCAGAATTTCACCGACATTCAGAATAAACTGCTAAACACGCTCACAATTCCACCGGCAATCACTATGAACCACTAAACAAGCGCTCAATTTAATCGACAATCAAAATAAACTACTTAACATGCCCAGAAATTCACCGACAATTATTATAGACTACTGAACACTACCGCAATTCCACTGACAATCACAATGAACTACTAAACAATCGCACAATTCCCACGACATGTAATATAAACTGCTAAGTATGCATACAATCCACCCTCATTCATTATTCAATTACTGAACACTACCGCAATTCCACCAGTGAACATTATAAACTACTGAACACGCCCATAGTTCCATATATAATAACTATAAACTATTTAAAACTACCACAGTTCGACCGACATTCATTATAGACTACTAAACACTACCGATATTCCACCGACAATCAGTATTAACTACTAAAGATTACCGCAATTCCACCGACACTTATTATCAACTACTGAACCCTACCTCAATTCCACCGACAATTGCAATGAACAACTAAAAGCGTACACAATTTCACAGACAATCAATATAAACTGTTAAGCATTCACACACATCTACCGTTATTCATAATCAACTACTGAACACTAGGCAATCTCAATCCCACCAACAATCATAAACTATTTAACGCGCTCACAGTTCCATTGACAATCACTATAAACAACTGAACACTATCTCAATTTTACCGTTAATCATCATAATCTGCTGAACACGCACATAATCCCCCCTCCCCCGATCATTATAAACAACTGAACACGCACACAATTCGACTGACAATCATTATAAACTACATGTACTGAACACGCGCACAATTCCATCGACAATCATTATCAAATACTGAACATACACACAATTCCATCAACAGTCACTCTAAGCTACTGATTACGACAAAAATGTCATCAACAATCACCATAAACTACTGAAAAGCATACAATTCCACCGACAATCACAAAAAGCTACTAAGCGCGCGCACAATTACACAGACAATCAATAAAAAACTACAAAGAATGCACACAATTCCACAGACAATCATTGTAAACTACTGAACACACCCTCAATTCTACCTACAATCACTAAAAACTACTGCACACGCTCACAATTCCACCGACAACCATTATAAACTACAGCACATGCAGAATTTCCACTACAATCACTAAGCACTACTGAACACTACCGCAATTCCACAGAAGAGGTTCATAAACGAATGAACATGCACACAATTCCACCGAAAATATTTACATATTACTGAACATGCACACATTGTTACCGCCAATCAGTATAAGCTACTAAACACGCGCTAAATTCCACCTACAACCACTATAAACTACTGCACACGCTCATAATTCCACCGACAGCCATTATAAACTACTGCACATGCAAAAATTCCACTACAATCACTAAACACTACTGACCACTACCGCAATTCTACCGACAATCATTATAAACTACAGAAAGTGCACACAATTCCACCTGCAATCATAATACACGACTGAACACTACCCCTATACTACCGACAATCATTGTAAACTACAGAAAGCGCACATAATTCCACTGACAATCACTATGAACTACTAAACACGCGTACAATTACACCGACAATCACTATGAATTACTAAACAAGCGCACCATTCCACCGACACTCACTATACAGTACTAAGCACACTGATAATTTCACCGACAATCAATATAAACTGCTGGACATGCCCATAAATGCACCAACAATTATCGTAGACTACTGAACACTACCGCAATTCCACCGACAATCACAATGAACTTCTAAAGACGCACACAATTCCCACGACAATCAATATAAACTTCAAAGCATGCACACAATACACCGTCATTCATTATTAGATTACTGAACACTACCGCAATTCCGCCAACGTACATTATAAACTACTGAACACGCTCATAATTCCATATATACTCACTATAAAATATTTAAAACTACCACAATTCGACCGACATTCATTATAAACAACTAAAGACTACCGCAATTCCACCGAAAATCACAATGAACTACTAAACACGCACCTTTTTGTTTGAAATGTAAGAGTAATAAAGCATAAATGTTAGTTGATTGCTAATAAATACAAATTTAGCACGCCAATCAGGTTACACACCGTTTTCAAACGCGACGTCAAACAGACTTACACAGCTACAGCAAACAGCCGACAGCACACTCATGTTTTCAATTCATTTTTCTAGTAGGACAAATTATGTTTTCTGTATCGCCTCTTTGGAAAAAGATTGCTTCTCACATCCAAAACTATCCGTGCAAATACAATCTATATCGAAAGCCATTTAGGCATAAAGAAATGGAAACTTTACATTTTCTGGTAGTAACAACAAACGTTTGATACTCCATTCTGAATTTGGTGCGTTATGTTCTCCAAAGAAACTTTAGCGTCCGTTAGAGTAATGAATCATGCACATTATGTAACCTTTTTCAACAGGTACACAGGGATTCAGCCAGAATTTTGAGACCATTAGTCACTTTTGTGGAACATAATGTTGTTTCTAATTATGAATAATTAAACAAGAATCCAATGAGCTTAATTTTATGATCAGTTACTTTGCCTTATTGATTAGTAAATTAGCAACCAACTGATAAAACATAACATTGCCACGAGTTTGGTCTAATAACACAAAAAATGTAATTACTCCCCCCTCCTTTTTTATATATATTATTGTGCTGTGGTTTATAACAACACACATTGTAATAACACCCGCCCCCATCCTTTTTGAAATGCTACTGTGCTTTGGTCTAATACCACAAGAATTGTAATAACTCATATTTTGCCCAATGGTCTAACATAGATTATATGTAGGTAATGAAAATATAGCACAAACGTCAAAAACTGAAGGAGGTTGTAAAATACATTATTATTTCTCAGACCTCATAATCAAATTGCAACAATTGGTATACAAATACTATAGTTATTTATTTCTTAATTGCAAACACATGTATTTTTTGTAAATAGTTCTATAAATAGATCGCAATTGCTACCCGTATGCAGATCGATACAAATCTGATGGGTCCTCGTGCAGTGCATTTCAACGAATTGAATGGCCAACCTTCGCATATAAATGAACATATTAAATATGAGAACTAAGATGTTAACATTGTGACGAATCGTGCAATGAATGCCGATTACAAAAATGTGTCCACTTTAAATACACACTGTGGCAATTTAATACATGTCATAACCATACATTCAAATCATTATCGTTGATTGAATTCTTTTTCGGGATCATATCTTTAACCAGGTAAATCAAGCCAAGCGAGATCAAAGATTACGCAATCAAAACAAAAATTATATAATCCGTTGATTGGCTTGTAACGTGTAATCAAATTGTCATTGTAGTGACTAATTAGTTTGAATTAGCAAATGAAGAAGAAGAATGTATTTTTACAAACATCTTTCGACGATTTTTTGAAAATTCAAGTGACGAATTGGGTACGAGAAATACTCGTCACTTTTGAAAATCAATCATCGTATCTGTCGATAATAAATTCCGAAAACAATTACCTGCTTTGAAAGCGTTGGCAGTCCATTTCCACAGAAACCGTAATGCAGTTTATAGAAGAGCACGTCAATCAGAGATTTCAGGCGCACAGGTTCCTATACTGTGAATCAATGGGGTTTACAATTAATATTTCGCATGCACAATAGAGATACCACACCACAACGTGTAAAAAATAGAAATATTATTCTGTGGTTTAAATACGTACTAATTGCGTTACAGGTAAATTGTATGATTCTTATTGATAAAAGCCTTTGACTCGAACAGGAAAAATTGTACGCTTGAGTGAAATAGTGTTGTAATAAAAGATAATGAACGTGGTGTAGAAGCATGAAAGAATTTAAAGGCATATTGTCTATCAAAATTGAATTTTTTTCATACTTAGAATTATTGTCGTTTTCCGTACTGACCTTCACACATATAAATGACCCCTCCTGGCATAGTTCAGGTACTTCAAAAAAAAGTGACGGGGTTAAACTAGTATACAGTAGATTTTTCTAAGGCATTTCTCTTATTTAGAAAAAACAATAGAAAGCGAAAATCAGACGATATTTGCACGACAATCGGTCAATGGTCGAGCGACCGTCACCGATAAGGTATAAATAAACCTATAAAGGGGATATTGTTTTACCATGGGAAAGACAAGATTTGGGAGAATGGAATCATTTATTTTTCTTTACATATGAAATCAGAAATGTTCCATTCAATATCCAGTTTTACATAACTAGTATACTGCTTGATTTTCCTTATTCAGATTATTCTGTTCTCCCAAGTCTGGCAAAGTTATTTATTTGTACGAAAATTTCAATCAGAAATATTAAAGAGCAAAATATAAATAAATTTGAAAAGCACCCCTCCTTAGAGTATATCTATAAATAGTGTTTGAGGAAAATATGTATTGTGTATGCGGAATGTAATGTCACTCTGAAACCATTATTTGGCCAGTGATATTAATTTTTAACTGTTTTAAACACCGAAATGAACAATATATATAT
>MJUT01008211.1:88154-103592 GCA_002080005.1 Gigantidas platifrons
AAAAAATAAAGGTGATATTATGTTTGTGATCAAATATGGCGAAGAAAACCTGGTTGTTATCAAATTAAAAATGATACATTATCAACAATTCATTAACAAATATTGTAATTGGTTGTTAATAAGACGTTTAGTTCTAAATAATGTATTACATTCTCAAAAATGTAATAACAAAATATTATTAATAGGGTGAATGGCTGTTTGTAACTATCACATAATATATCAATCGGTGCATGCATTGTTGAGTTTTGGACTTTCTCACAATAAAAAGAAAAGCAATAAAGGTGAACTAGAGTTTGTTATCAAATTTGGTGAAGAAAACCTGGTTGTTTTCAAATTAAAAATGATACATTGTCAAAAATTCATTAACGCATACTATAATTGGTTGTTAATAACACGTTTAGTTCTAAATAATGTATTTCATTCTCAAAAAAATGTAATAACAACTATTATTAATAGGGTTAATGGCTGTTTGTAACACACACGTAGTATATCAGTCGCTGCATGCATTGTTGAGTTTTGGACTTTCTCAGAACAAAAAAAAAACATGAATATGATATTGTATGAGTGATCAAATATAGTAAAGAAAACTCGTTTATTATTAAAATAAAAATTGTACATTGTAAGAAATCCATTAACAAATATTTTAAGTGGGTGTTATTGACATATTTAGTTATACGCTACTCATAGCAATCTCAAGAAATTAATAGCAAAATAAAAATAATAAGGTTATTGGCTGCTTACCAAAAACACATAATATTGATCTTTGACTTTTTCAAAGGGAAAGGTAAGCATACGTTTATGTTGTATATGTGATCAAAATAAACATTATGCCCTCATTAGATATATATTAATGCATACCTTAGTTGACTGGTAATGAACTACTTAGTTATACACAACGTATAACATTCTTTAGAATTCAACGAAAATATAAAATGAATAGGGTTAATAGCTGTTTGAAACGAACACATACTGTATCAATCATTGATAGCACTGTTGACTTGGGACTTTCGTAGGATAAAAAAAGAACACATGAAGCCTGGGTAAGAATGATGATGTTAGAGATGATACAGGTTTTTCGTTTGCATTTCTTATCCAGTATATTATTGTGTGTGCCCATTTTCTTTAGTTTTTTAAACAGACCAATAATGATCTCACATTAAATTCCTATCGAAAAGAAATAACGACATTCCAAAAGAACCCAAGCAATATCTTATCATTCTGATTAAACAATATTCCTCAATATACATTTATTTGAATTGAACTTCATTACCAGGATTTATATATATACAGGAACTGAAACTTTTCCGGAGCACCTGAGTTCATCGCATGTTTTAGGCGCGGTTGGTGTTACCCGATATTGGTTGTGTGTGTATATGTTGTAGATCATTGCTTGTCCGTTTATTATATTAAACGATCGAACATAGTAAGATATCGTTTAATGTTAGCGGTCATACATGGGGAATACAAACCGGAAGACACTGCTTTACACAACATGTGTCGCAACCTTCAGCTCGGACAAAAATATAGTCCATATATAGAGTCAATTGTAAGAGGACGAGTAACTTAAATATCAGAAATAGCATGCATGCAACATTCACATATTATAAATCCCCCTTAAAATCGTGTACTTATATGCACGTTTGCTCATCTATCAGTATTTCTTTGTTGCAACGTGGATTTTGCGGATGGATATTTCAATATCTAGAAATTGGTATTGTGTGTACTATGTACGCAGGCAAGTTAATGCAACATTTATCGACTTTCGTAATAGGAAATAACTCTTCTGGTCTTATGAATATTTATAGACAGCTGCGCGCGTCGTTTACCTGCGTCGTTTGCAGTTCGCTGCCGTGAATGTTAAATTGTGTCTATTATTTGAATGCTTATACGCTTTTGCTGTTCCAATGAGATGAAATATGTTATTTTCTGTCTGTGGTTGGCACAGATCTTTTTTTTTAACGGGATAAACTTGCAATAGACGTTTTTCTTCAACTGTCATTCTAGCTTTGTAGGCGGGGATTTTCTTCCTTATTTGGAAAACTAAGTCTCCAAGAAGCTTGTAATTTTCTTTCATTCAAAAGGATCAAGCATCTGTTCACTGTATGTAAGTTATGTTTCTATACGGAATAGGCAATTTATTGTGAATGTATAATAATTTTCTGTTGATAACGTTCAGATCAACAAAGGTATAACTTGTTTTACGAGGATTGTATTGGGTTTCTCCAACACGGAAACATTTTCTGACTGACCATGCATGCCATGTGTTCTAACCGGCATATGCTGGTGATTTTTGGGATGTTACATTTTGAAAATTATTGACTAGGCCTACAGTACATTATTGCTACTGGCAGTGACAAAAACTAGATTTACTATTTTTATTTTTAAACTGGGTTATCATGTTATTTCAGTCGGCCATGTGTGTGTGGGGTGGGGGGGTGTTCTTCAATTTCCTGAATTTTAACTCGTTTTCCAAATCAACATTGTACATTGTACATTTATGCATGTTAATCCTTGAGGTGAGCTAAAGATGAGGTACTACAGCCAATTGGGGTCTATCACAATTAATAGTATAGATAGTCCCTGAGCCATATATTACATTTCCCTGAAATATTGTTGAAAATGGCGTTAAACACCAAAAATCTAATCATGTCCTGGCCTCTTAAATTAGCAAGGCGCCCTATTTAAAATATGTTAGCCTCTCTGGGTACTCCGGCTTCCTCCACCACTAACATTGGTCGTCACGATATAAATGAAAGATACGTATTTACACTGTTGTCTGCCACATGTGATAAAGTTTACCAGTTGCTTGTCCATGTTCGGTGGTTCTCTCTGGGTACACCGGCTTCCTCCACCACTAAAACTGGTCACCATGATATTGCTGGAATATTGTTGAAAGTGGTGTTAAACACCAAAAATCTAATCAGTCCAATATCTCCTGTTTTAAATGGAGTGTCAACGGCAGGCAAACACTAACAAAGTCGGTGACAGGTCTATATTTATTCGGATTTCCCCCGCTACCGTTATGAATGAGGATGTGCATGTTTTAAAAAATGGTGAAAAATGGCCATGCCCTTATTTTTGTTCCACTAAAACGTGCAAACTTTATCGAAATTGAGACTATTTTCATGGGCCATTTACCTTGATTTTTGTAATTGATCATTTGTAGCAAGAAGGCACAGACCATTCTTCGAATATACATTCATAGGCAATTGACCCATAACCATGTTCATAATTGTACATTGTTATTCCTGTGTTACATCACTTATGCAGATTTCTTGTAAGAATGACTAGAACTAATCAGTAATAGGGCAGCTGAGTGACATTTTATCCTTTATAGTAAAGTATATGTCTTGAAGAAGCTGGATTACCCCAGCTCTTACATATTTATGTTTCTTGTTCCCGGGTTTCTTTTTGTCCCTATGATATCTCTTCTTTTTTAGTAGCACTTCGATGATCTACTCTTTACATTTTATTACCTAAATGTGCAATAGGCAGGTTTCACCTTAGAGTGACAATGCACATGTACATGTATGATAAGGGCATTTAAGTCAAACATGCATTCAAAGATAAGTGTTGACACATGAGGAAGCTGAACACAAAAGTCCTGGAAGACACAATCCGGCTTATGAAAATTTAATCTCTCAACTGACTACTCTTTCCTTAGGTTGGCAAGTAATGATACACTAATTGACATTTAAAAGTAATCAATATTTCAATTTATTAATTATATCAATTGAATCAGATGACAACTTGATATAGCTACTGAATTGACAAATTAAATCTATAGCTTCTATAAATCAATATGTCAAAGTTCTATCAAAATTATTCAGTAATTTCTTCCGATATTGTCATGCAATCACATAACATCTCTACTGATCCTGTCCTGCTGAAAAAAACAAATAAACAGAATAACAATAAAAAAATCCAGTATTTCATTTCATTTCATAATAATTTTCTTTCACATTGCTAGTTAATATGGTTAAGACATAGTTAAACGATAACAAAATTAGAATTACTTCAACATGCTTTAAGGAACACATGACCATTTTAAGAAAAACCATGTATCAACAAACACAATTATAGAAATTAGTCATTACATTTAAATTTGATTTCTGCACTAATATTTTTCAGCATATCTGTTATGAATCAGTTAAAATGTTTGGCACTTCAAAGTGTAACAAATTCTGCATTTTCATGTAATGGTTTGGATGTAGTTATATTTCGAACAATTTTCAAAATTTTTTAATTGCATGATCAACAATAAAATTTATAATTTTTTTGGAAAATGCTGCTATGATTCAAAACAATTTATAACAGCATTTTCCAAAATGTTTCTTTGATTCCTTTCCACAGGGACCAGTTGTAACACAATGCGTGATCCCAGTTGGAATGAGGAAATTGGACCAATTCCCCAAAACCCACATGGCACTGCTGACATTATATTGGATAACTCATGTTTTGATACAGTTTCTGTATAGTGATATAGACCTAAAATATGAATAACTCATGTTTTGATACAGTTTCTGTATAGTAATATAGACCTAAAATATGAATAACTCATGTTTTGATACAGTTTCTGTATAGTAATATAGACCTAAAATATGAACAATATTTTTTATCTCTAATGAAAAAATGTCTGTTCTGCCATGTGAATTTCTGCCCTAAAATTAATGTACCATTGTAAAGTTAATATAAACAAAAATGTGTCCATCAGACACCAAGCCCGCTAGCACTATCTAATCGCCATGATAGGAAACCGTAAAATCTGAATTAAAACCCTAATTTGGCCTATATATTTAAAAAAAAACTACTATCATGATGAATATATGTTCCAAGATTAAAGTTGAAGAAACAAGAAATTGATGATAAATACAGAATATTAGGCATTTTGCTTTTGGGACTGACTTTATCACGGGGTATATCAGGTGAGCCTGATATACCCCGTGATAAAGTCAGTATGAAATTATGAAATTATGAAATTATGTACAACAAATGTATATATTTGTATATCCAGAATACAGAAATTTTAGTTGAGTCTCCCTCTTACTGATCAGTGCTATGTTGTATTAAATTTTAGCTCTTTTCTGTAATTGGATTGATTTCAATTTTAAATCATCATTAGATATTGCAGTGTTTTTATATAACAAACAAAACAATATGTATCGTATAAGCCTAAGGATGTTCAATCTTTACAAAGTTCTTATTTCTTGGTTTTTACTGAGGGATGTTGATTATTCAAATAATATGGCCAAACGTGAAATGTTTTGTTTAAGATAGTAACGAAAATGACGTTGACCTTTTCCTGTATTATTGATGTTGATGACGCAACCAATCTTGTTTTTTTAAATAAGTATATTCATGCGCGGTAGTTGACGCATGCCTAATTGTGGACTGACCTAATAATTTTGATATCACGTCCAGTACGTTGAGATAAGCTTTATCAATCGACACACTTCAAAGGAAAACTACACAAATTACCGATAAACTATTTTCACCAACAATTAAAGCTTAAAAACAGATCTCCCCCATCCCCAGACTATAGTAAAACCCCAATAATAAACAGAGCCAGAGTCACATAAATATACACCTACTATTGAGAATTACTGTAAAGTTTCAATGAAATCCCATGAACACTCTTTATATGCCCGTCTTTGACGGGACGTATTATGGTATACCAATGTCCGAGTTTCCGTCTGTCCGTTTCACATGTCACGCTCTGACTAAGAATCCCATGGCCAATTCACTTCAGATTTCACAGAGTTATTGCAATTGATGGTCTGACGGTCTGTATACTTTATGGTGACCTGATATGGGACAGATGGACGCACAGATCAGAAAACATAATGCCCCCATATTATTGTAGTGCGGCATAAAAGTTACATTTTTTTTTATATCATATAAGTTTACATTTGTATCTGATGTTGAAAGAAAATTCACAAAAAATGTTTTATTATAAAGTTTTTAAAATTTTACTTTTAAATGGTGCATTCATCTTAAAAGTACATTTTTGCCAATTTTGGTGTCAATTATATATCGGAAAATTAATGAAGAAAATTGTGAATTAAACCCCATTGACCAAAGTGTTCAATCTGTTTTTTTTAAATTTGATACTTCTATTGCCTTGATTGACTTTAACTGTACGGGCGTCATCAGTTGGGAAACAGTTAAAGTTGCACAAAAAAACCAACACACAATTGTTTAAAGAAATGTTGAAAGGGCAGAAGAAACAACATGCTGCAAAATCATTAATAATACCGAACAAAAATTGAAGAGAACAATGAAAAAGATACAATTATACAAACTTTGTTGGTTTCACTGTGACATAAACATGATCAACCCAATTATAATCAGGGGACCGGGTGGCTCAATGAGTTAGATAGCTGGATCTAGCAAATCGTACAAGCCTATCACCAATATGGCGTCGGTTCGCGCCCTGCTTTGTAAATTACAAAAAGGGTGCACTCGACTCGCAGCCACAAGTGATAAAGTTTACCAGTTGCTTGCCCATGGTTGGTGGTTCTCTTCGGGTATTCCGGCTTCCTCCATCACTAAAACTGGTCGCCATGATACAGCGGTCGAAATTGGCACAGGTCTGACGGACCGTGACCGATAAATCTCGTGTTGGACAGGTAAATTTCTCAATGACACTAGTCCGAATGTTTGGTAGGAAATCAATAAAGCATTATAGATATATGTTTCGTCTTTAAAACCTTTGTCTCATAAAATATATTTTTCATGTTGTTGATAAACAATATCGTGCATAAAAAAACGTGATCGGTCTCTCCTGGTATGGTGTGGGTGTCGCGCATAAAATCGTCTGGCAAGCAGTAATCAATAATCATTCGGAAGTAATTTCTCGAACTTCTCTGGGGTTTTCTATTTCATAATTATCCAATATGGCGCTGCAGTGTTCAGATTTTTTTGTCGGACCAGTGAAATTCTGTTTGGACCAGTAAATCTTTGGCATTCACTGGTCTGACTGTCCTGTGATTTCAGTTTCTTAATTTCTTTCACTGATGATATAGCTGAAATATTGTTGAAAGTGGTGTTAAACACCAAAAATCAATCAATCAACCCAATTATAATCTGAATATAGTTCTATGGATATGTCATTATAAGCACTGAATAAATATACAATACTTGTCCACTGTCGAATCATATAGGTAATATGTGTATGAGACTTAGAAATTGGGATAAAGGCGAGGCTTCGACGAGTCTTTTCCCGCGTTTCGTGCCGAATACACATATTTACCTATATGCTTCGACAGTGCACATGTATTGTATTTATCCTACAATCTTAAATCGTAAATAAACGTTTACTGGACGATGATAAAAGTATTTGAAATATTTTTTTCATTAAAACCCTTTAAAAATTTGAAATGGGTGACGTAAAAATAACGCGAACCTCTGTTTATTTGGACGTCACAGATATATTTCTTTGGAAACACATTGTCAATGTTCTATTTATAACTGACCAATATAAAAAAAAATATTGGGCAGGCTATATTGGTCTGTAAATGCTGTCATTGCAGGATAAATAATATACCGGTATATCTTCGGAAACTTTTTACTGAATGTTAGTGTATAAAAAACAATGTTGCTGTGTGCTTTTTCTCTTTGTTTTGTGATGAATGAACTTATTTCAATATAATTCAATTTGATGTGAATACTGCAATCCGATTGGCTGATTCGCCTGGAGCAACATTGGTTATACTGTATAACATGGGTTGGTATTGTGACGTCACCAACGTGTTCATCCGTTAACGACAAATTCAAATAGTCACATGAAATAATCGTAATTAAAATCGAGGAATCATTAAATTTTGTTGTAAAAATTAAATTATTAGGAATATTTGAAATTGTTGAACAGGTATCATGCGTAAACTGACCCAAACCAGGTTATGCAAGTATAACCTGTTCAACAATTTCAAATATTCCTTAAATACTACTAGATAATAATAAAAATTAACACAGAAATAAAAATTAACACGAAAATAAATATACCTTCAATGCTTGCTTTCCATTACACACGGTTCAACCGTATTGTATCATTTTGATCAACTGCCGATTGATCAAATCAAGATTGTTTGTTTACAACAAGAGAAGTGGATCAGCAGGGGTAAAACATTCGATATATTATGCCTTTTCTGTCGAAGTTATGAATTGATTTGTGTGTAAAAGGGGTGATTATATGTTTCTTTATGAAAACTATTATTTGTTTTCTTATTTCATTGACATTTAGGTGGACTTTGAACACATAATAGTTTTCATAAAGAAACACATAGTCATCCTTTTCACGCACAAATCAATTCATAACTCCGAGAGAAAAGGCATAAAATATCAAATGTTTTACCCATGCTGATCCACTTCTCTTGTTGTAAACAAACAATTTTGATCGGATCAATCGGCAGTTGATCAAAATGATACAATGCGGTTGTGCGGTGTGCATTATCCACTGGTGGAATGTTACTGGCCTGGGTTGCTGCTGGTTTGAGGATAGTCACGTAATAAATGACACGGCCTAAGGCATTACTTTGCCTGCGCGCCATACCAATTAAACTACTGAATTGGTAAAATGCCACTGTTACATGAATTTATCCTCATACAGATTAGTTTAGTAGATTTTATCATCGGGTAGAAGTTTTACTTAGTAGTAGTAAACTCCCCAGTATTTCATCAACATTTCTGCTGTCCTTTTGTTCTCATGTAATACAGGATTTTGAATGTTTTCCAGTTCTGACTTCAGCTTGTTGTGACCTCTACTGACGGCTGTTTGTAGTTTTGCGAAGGCAACATCCATATTTCTCCTGAAGTTATTGCTTTCTGGATATGCCCGTGTGAGCCTTTTACATTTCTGGTAGTTGTTGATTTCCTCAGTGTCACCTAATATGTCTCTGGTTATGTCCAATGTAGTCGTTTTTCCACTAAATTTATCTATAACATTGAGAAGTGTAGAAACTCAATCTCTAATATTCAGTAGATACATTTGTATTTTCTGTCATATTATTAATAGCTCAAACATTTGTATGGATAAATCTTCAGTAGTGTAATTATGTTTAATATATTACCTTGATTATTCCAATAAAATAGCAGCCGCATGTGATAAAGTTTCCCAGTTACTTGCCCATGGTCGGTGGTTCTCTCTGGGTACTTTGGCTTCCTCCACCACTAAATCAAATAAAATCCAATAAAATAGTCAAAAGTTAAGAATGTTGGACAAAATCCTACATACAATGTAACAATGAGGTGAATGTAGTATAAAATTATAATAAAATTGTTTCTGAACATGCTGAAAGACATAAAATTCATGAATATTTATACAATGTACCTTCTGTGTTGTCTTCAAATAATTTTCTCTTGCAAGATGTGCTCACATGGGTTTTTTCATTCTTTGCTGTTGCTTAATAAAATAAGTAAGAATTTGACATCTTAATACACATACATGTAAGGGACAGACTATAACTTGAAGGGCTGTTTTTTTTTCCATAAATAAATATTTTGAACCTGAATTTTGAAGAAAAAATTATGGCCTTCACACTGCATGCAAAAACATTATGATTGGTTCAACAATTTTTAGCTCACCTGGCCAAAGGCCATGTGAGCTTTTGTCATGGGTAAGCGTCCGTCCGTACGTTAGTTTTTCACATTTAAATCTTCTTCTCTGAAACCATTGAACATATTTGAACCAAACTTGCCATAAATGTTCATTGGTTGGTCCTCTACCAGATTTGTGTTTTTTGGTGCTGATTTGAAATTCAACATGGCTGCCATTTTGCAGGAATGATCATAATTATGATATTGAAAAGGTTGATTTTACCTTGTATATTCCTCTGACGTAGAAATTCTTTATATTTTGCCCTCACTCTTGTCTTTTCCTGTTCACCTGCAAGCATACAACTACAGAATGTACTCATTTTCAACCTTGCCAAATTCTATCACAGCTTATCAGGGATTATATATATCACCCAGATAATATGTAGATACTGTTTATGTGTTGCGTTATAATATACTGTAGCACTATTTAGTGTCTAAACAGGTCTGGTTAAAATTCACCATGCATATTTTACTTTATATATTTGTAATATTGACTCAATTTCATGCCCCGAATGCTTACCTTCCTTGTGTTCTGACATTTTAATGTTTTCCTGTATTACGGTGGGTTGAGCTGTATAAACATATGTGGCGGTCTCTGATCTGTTATCATGCTCTTCGATGTTTGGTATTGTATCTAAACATGCTGGAGAGAATATTGAACAATAAGATAAGCATTTTTTGCATTGTTCAGAGAGGATGAAGTGCCTTTCATGGATCTATTCATGTGTAAATCAAATGTGGAAAATTCATATGATTTTTATATGTGACGAAAGGGAAGGAAACCTAATTATACTTTTATAAAGGTGTAATTTTAAACAGTTGCATGTAGCAGTCCCTTAATAAAATTTTCCTCTCGCAATTAATTTAAAGTTTAAAGGATTATACAGTAGTTGATTCTGTTGACTTATTGTAACTCCCATGAGAGGCCAATTCATATGACCAATATTATATGTACCGAGTGTCCTCCTCTAATGCTACCTAAGTACATATTGTTCCTTCAATACAGGTGGCCTTATAATAGAGTGACTAGTGTATCTTTACAACTTAGATTGTTTTTTCCCATAGCTTTATTATAAAAAAGATTACAAATTTAGAATAAGTTATGTGAAAGCTTCTGCTCATGTATGAACAAGTGATAAAGCAATGTCATACAAGGTTAAACAAATATTGTGTTCCAGTCATCATGGCAGCTGGTCATTTCACTTTGCCAATAATCATGACAATTTAAGCTAAATAAACACTAAAATGTAAAATCTCAATATTAAAAATTGAGGTTACTGGCATGTAAATACATACAAGTTTATACATACCAGAATCTGACATTGATGTCTCCATCTGTGTTTCAGGTTGACATGGTTGATAACTAGTTCCTCTGCTGTCTTCATTTTCATCTGTTTGTTTAAAAATGTATTACTTTTACTCATTTTTAACCAAAATGCATTCTCAGATATAACTCAATTGCAATAACTGAGTAATGTATATATTTACAAGTACAGATATTTGTATTACATTTTAGGATTTGAGCAGGTAAATGGTAGATTTTACTGTCACAAAATCTTAGATTTCACATTCAATGGTACACCCAGGATTAATTAATTGTTATCCAAACAATTTGATGTTATAACAATGACTGCATTATAATTTTGCTGTGACTTATTCTCAAACATGTCAAAAAGGGAGAAAAAATAATATTGTTGTGATTGACATAATGTGACCAATCTTATGCTTCTTACTCTAGATCTACATTGCCTATATAGTCAATTTAGAGATTGGATACACTTTTAATTTAAAACAAAGAGAAAGATATAAATAAAATATTTTAATATTAATCATGTTAATTGGCTTGTCTCATTGAAATAAGTACATGAATGGCAGTATAAATTTACTGATTTAATAACAGATTAATTTCTTTTTTGATGTCCTTGGCTTAAAGCAAGGTGGCATTTACATGTAGCGTTAGCGGGCCCGTGTTAGCCTTTAGTTGTCTGTCTGTACATTGTTTACATGTATTTATATCGATCGGTATGTCAGTATTTATATCGGTATATATCTGTATGTGGCTACCAGATGACAACTTGAGAACCGTTCCTTTTTAAAAAAAATTGTACATGTTGTATCTTGCTATAAGAAAAGGGGTAGCATGTACCTTGTAAGCACAACTCCCCCTAAACGGTTTATTTGATTTTTATGAAACTTTACACACTTGTACTGTTGTAGTACACTACCTGCAGATGTGCATGAAGGAATATAGTTGATGTCCAAAATTTAAAAGGGGAGATAATTCAACTAATACTTTCACGAAAAAGGGGGGCGAGCATGTACCTTGTAAGCGCAACTCCTATTAAACTGCAAGCGCGGGGGGGGGGGGGGNGTATCACTCAATGAGGTCACTCACAGTTCTAGTTTAAATGGGGCCTATGACGGAGAATACACATTTTAATTATTTTGTTATATAGGAAACTGAGAAAAAATATTATATTGTAGTATAAAGACAATATAGCCTAGGTGTGATGTCATTTTATATGAGATTTATTTGTATTGGGCACCAAACAGTGGGACTGCTTGGCAGAGCCTCGCAGTACCCCTGTGTCTTAGCCTCATCCAAATAAGACACACATTGTATCTGATAAGGTCAGTTAAAAAAACAAAACTGGATAATTCTTAATATTTACCTCTTGTTTGCTAATTACCATTGATATTATTTTCCAGTGTGAAGCCAGTGTTGATGGTAAGGGAGAGTTTACCATTCTTGTATACCTTTATTTTTTGGAGAGGAAGTTTCATGCCTTCGTTTTCGAATTTCCAAATACAATTGGCCCAATTTTTTTCTAAATAGCTGTATTTTTCCTTAAGGGAACTTGATCCGAAGTGATGAAGGGAAGGAGAATGACCTACAGGCTGTTCAGGTCCATCGAGGAAACAGATATGTCCATCTTTACAATACCACCAAACATTTTCGCCTGGCACAAGAACATCAGATATCCTCCTACAATCTGCCTGCATGAGTGAACTTCTAGTTTTTATGGTTGAAGCTGGTATAATTGTGTTTACAGCATCCGGTAGCAGACGGGCTTGTTTGCTTATCATGGACTCTTGTTTGTTGAAGTTCTCAGATCGATCATTTCTTTTCTCTTTGGCAAGGTACATAAGTATGCAGTTGTCAACAACAAGAGGAGCCTGTCTGTTACTTGTCTTCTCTGAGATAGATCGCAAATCTCCAAGCGTGGGTTCCTCATCTTCCGGAATTAAAGATCGCAAACAAAATAAACTGTAGATTTCTGAGAAATAAATAACCAAGCTATGGAAGTGGATGCCGAAAAACCTTCTAGCAGACAGTTTAACCGGTTTTTCAATTACATGTGTTACAAGGAGTCCAAACTGAAGGCATTGATTATAAAGACGCAGAACTGTTTTGGTGATCTTTCATCTTCGGTACTGTAGCAAATTCTGATAATTTCAGTCAATGCATTGAATAAGGCAGGTATGTCATAATTTAAAAGACCTTCTTCATACTTTGATTGAGAAAACTGTGCCAATTTAATTGCATATAAACGTGCATCGCTACCCTTAATCTGATTTTTGTCTCCTATTAGAAATTCACAAAAGGTTTGATATTCTTTCTGAAGAGAGGGCGATGGCATATGCTGAGGTAGTTCTGTAAGCAGGTTCTGGACAACATTGGTAATATCATGTAATGGTTCACAATTGCTGATTTCATAGTGTTGAGAGTTAAGAGTAGAAAGAGTATCATCGATGAATAATGACGGACAAATAAGTGCAGCTGGTCGTTGAATACCATGTAATATCTCAGACAATTTGGACTGGAGGTCAGTTTTATTCAAGTTATAAACATTTATGTCTCTGGAATCCAATTCATCAATTAGGTCGTTCTTCTTCAGATTAGAAAGAGGATTAATGTTTGAAGCTGAGAAATGTTTCCACATTGTCCCTTCTTTGAAAATGTCTAGTCTTTCCTGTAGAGATAAGGTTTTTTGATGGAGAGCAGCAGCCAAATTACTATAGTCTTTCACATGGATTCCACAAAGGCAACTGTAGTTCCCCCCTCGTTGCTGTCCACGTTCAAACTGACTTTTGGATTGTCCCCGGTAAAAATGATCATAACATTGTAGATCTTAATTCCTGTGGATCCAACAGTTGGAAGATCGAGTGTTTGTAAATCTTGAATACGCGTTGGGGTATATGACATCTGATCAATATCTGTGCTTTTTGATTGTCCAAATATATGCATTTTTGGTTTTTCAACAAGAGATTGAACATCAACGGGTTTTCTGTCAGGGTATTTGGCTTTATATTCCTGGTTTGTAAGGTAGAAGGCGCGGTCATAGATGCAAGAGATAATTTGCTAAAATATGTGCGATTGAGAATATCGGAAATTTTGATACGTGCTGTTTCTAGGTCATCAGGAACTGGTTCATCAATTTGAGATAAACAAATTATCGCTTCAGTCATTCCTATGTTATCGATACTGTCCTTATTCCAACGGATAATGCCCATTCCTATCTGTTCTTCTGTCATTTCTTGAAGTATTTGTTTCAGGGGTATTTTCCTTCCATATACAGAATATGTTTTATCCAACAGTTTCCCGTCATCATTTATTATGTTAGTTTTAACAATTTTGGGGTCAATTTTAACTCCTATATTTAATTTGCCAGTTTCTACTTGATGTTGTATGTCTTCTTTCAACTTACTAACTGGTCGTGTCATTGGGATTGATAACCTTTTAACTAGTTTATGCTTCGGTCTTCGGACTCGGCGGAAATAATCATGGCCACTTATTCTTTGGTTTCGGTTGTACTGAAAAACGTCGATTCCATTCTGGCGTGCAAATTTGAAAAGTACTTATCCTGCATTTCCGGGCGCGTTTCCTTCTGCATTTCGTACCTGGTATTTTCGCGCAAGTTCGGTCCAACTGACAGGTGTCCCACTTGGTATAGATTTCATGTCCTGTAGAAATTTAGTTTTGTCAAATTGATAGTTGGAGAATTTCCCTATACTGACTTTCGGCTTTCTGCGTTGAGCTTTTTCATCTTCGAAGCGTTTCTGAACATTGGTCTCTGCAATTGATTTTGGTACGAAAAATTTCTCCATTCGTTCCTTGTTATATTGGCTGAACGATTTAGATGATGAGAGGAAATTAGTGACGTCATTTTCCTTATTACCCAAGATTTTTGTCATCGAGCTGTTGTTTTCGCGAAGGACTTTGATCTTCTCTTTTTGTTTTTCACTTGAACTCAATTTCGGTGTTAGCTTATATTTTTTACATGCAGCTTCCTTGATACTTTCATTAAAATTGCTCTCTATTATTGGTTCAAGTACACTTAATACTTGCTCAGCTCTTTTGTTGGAGTTCTGGCTGGTTGATGGGGATATACTTGGCAACTTTTCAAAAAAACTGGTGCACACTTCATATAACTCTGTTGTGCCTTCTGAAGCAGATCTTGAATGGAGAATCGCATTAGAAATAATTGACTGACATTTGTCACAATCTTCAATTTGATGTTGTTTCTTGTCATTTTCAGGTAATTTAAACCAACTGCGGAGAGAGTGTAACCTAATAAATTCCATCTTTTCACCATGTTTGTTGTTATTTTTCCAGTACTTGGTATTTGTGATGTATTTCTGGATCCTTGGCAGCTAATACTTACATTTTTCAAAGATATTTGCATTTTGGGGTATTTTTCCATGAATGCTTGGTAATGAGCATGCCTGGTTTGAGTACTGATAAGTTGACTATGAGCAGGAATGTCCAGTTTTAAATCATCTGAAGAACATGCATTTTCATTCCACCAATTTATAGTACTTGCATCTTTGGTGCAACGAGAG
>MJUT01008211.1:105420-155906 GCA_002080005.1 Gigantidas platifrons
TATATATATATATATATATATTGTTCATTTTGGTGTTTAAAACAGTTAAAAATTAATATCACTGGCCAAATAATGGTTTCACAGTGACATAACAGTCCGCATACCAAATAGATATTTTCCTCAAACACTATTTATAGACATACTTCAAGGAGGGGTGCTTTTTAAATTTTTTTAAATTTTGTTTTTTTAATATTTCTGATTTAAATTTTCGCACAAATAAATAACTTTGCCAGACTTGGGAGAAAAGAATAATCTGACTAAGGAAAATCAAGGAGTTGTAATAGTTATGTAAAACTGAATATTGAATGGAACATTTTCTGATATGTAAAGAAAAATAAATGATTACATTCTCCCAAATCTTGTCTGTCCCATGGTAAAACAATATTTCCTTTTTAGGCTTATTTATACCTTATCGGTGACGGTCGCCCGACCATTGACCTATTGTCGTGCAAATATCGTCAGATTTTCGCTTTCTATTGCTTTTATTAAATAAAAGATATGCCTCAGAAAAATATACTGTATACTAGTTTAACCCCGTCACTTTTTATTGAAGTACCTGAACTAAGTCAGGAGGGGTCATTTATATGTGTGAAGGTCAGTACGGAAAACGACAATAATTCTGGATATGAAAAATATTTTATTTTGATAGACAATATGCCTTTAAATTCTTTCATACTTGTACAAAACGTTCACGATCTTTTATTACAATACTATTTCACTAAAGCGTATCAATAAGAATCATACAGTTTACCTGTGACGCATTTAAACCACAGAATAATATTTCAATTTTTCACACGTTGTGGTTTGGGGTCGCTATTGTGCATGCGAAATATTAATTGCAAACCCCATTGACTCACAGTATAGGAACCTGTGCGGCTGAAATATCTTATTGACGTGTTCTTCTGTAAACTGCATTACGGTTTCGGTGGAAATGGACTGCCCACGCTTTCAAAGCAGGTATTTTTTTTCCAAATTTATTATCGACAGATACGATGATTGATTTTCGAAAGAGGCCAGTGTTTCTCGTCCCCAATTCGTCACTTGAATTTTCAAAAAATCGTCGAAAAATGTTTGTAAAAATACATTCTTCTTCTTCATTTGCTAATTCAAACTAATTAGTAACTACGATGACAATTGTATTACATGTTACAAGCCAATCAACGGATTATATCATTTTTGTTTTGATTGCGTAATCTTTGATCTCGCCTGGCTTGATTTACCTGGTTAAAGATATGATCCCGAAAAAGAATTCAATCAACGATAATGATTTGTGTGTATGGCTATGACATGTATTCAATTGCCACTGTATGTATTTAAAGTGGACATATTTTTGCAATCGTCATTCATTGCACGATTCGTCACAATGTTAACCATAACGAACTATTTTTGCCACGTTTCATTTATGAAAATTTCGATATCATGTTTATTGAAATATATGGTATCCATTAAGTATTTTGAAAGTGATTCTCTGGAAAAGTCATAAATTTTGGTTAAAGAAACCAAGCATTTATAAATCCTTGAGGAAGCTTAAAAAATAAAAAAGCGCCATCAAATGGACTACGGAATCCACCGAAGCTACTTTTAACCAAACGAACTTTTGATGTATGCATTATCATTTCTGTGACATGAAATCTTTGTTCTCATATTTAATATGTTCATTTATATGCGACGGTTGGTCATTCAATTCGTTGAAATGCACTGCACGAGGATTCAGCAGATTTTTATCGATCTGCATACGGGTAGCAATTGCGATATATTTAAAGAACTATTTACAAACATACATGTGTCTGCAATTAAGAAATAAATAACTGACAATCTAGGAATACCATCATTAACATGAAATGACAAAATGTCATTAAATAAACACTCAGAAAAAAGAATATAATAAATAGTGTTGTTTCCATTATGCTTATAACAAGTAAATTTACCTGTGGAATATTCCACTGTTCTCCTATTTATAATTCTCATTTTATATGAAATACACATATTAAGGAGTTGTTTCCCTCTGTCAATTAATGTTTTATATTCATTGACCTGGTCTCTTATACTGAAATCTGGGGGATAGTTATCATAAATATTTATGCCATCGTTTGAATAATTTTCTATGTAATCCTTTTCACATCTAGTTCTAGCGTTCATATAACCGCACAGAATGATATGACCTCTGTCTCGGTTTATAATAACATCATTTTCAATGGACTCAATAACATTTATTCCATACGGCGAACCTTCTGAGGTATGCATGATATGCACATATAGGCATATTTTTTTCTAAATTAAAGAAGGGTTTTTTCAGTAGCAACATCTGATATTCAGATGTAGACTTTAAAAATGTTATTCCAGGTTTTATAAGGGGCTTAATCCAAATGATTAATCCACCTGAGACTGCATTATTTGTATTGCTTCTTGACAGCGGGTAACAAATATAATCTAAAGCATGTGGTACTCCTGTATGTTTAGTTTCTGCTAAACCTATAATGTCATATTGACCAATTTCTTTTAAGAAGTTATTGTCTTTAAGTTTATTATTCTTTTGACTTTGTAGTTTATTAACATTCCAGTAACCCAAACGCACTGATGACATTTGTATAATAAATAATGGCAGTTAACAATCAACCCAATACAAAAGAATAAAAGTATGCATGTATCTTTTTTAAGATTTCAATTAGCTATATGTTAACTCTCAATTTATGTAACCTAACCTCTTCACTTAACTGAACAGATTTTCATGCATATATTGAAATGTATTTTGTATAATATTTAAATCTTAAATGAGAGAAACTTACTTCTCAAGCCACCTTATCTTTCCACACACATCTACATATTTTTTTACATTACTTATTCTACTCTTTGATACAGCTGTAGGTGTATACATCTATGCTTAACCATTATGCATATATCTTCATCATGAATTTAATCAATAGTTTACCGCAAGGCTTGAGAAATGAGGTTTCTATCAGACAAGTCATATACATATAATTCTGGACTAGTATAGTAAACCCAAAACAACCTAAGCAAAACAGAACAAAATATCAATGTAATTTCCTTATTACATATACACCTATCTATGCATTTAAGTCATTTGTCAAAATTCCAATTTCATCTGGTTTCAAAATTGGACAATTATTAAACATTTATAGATTAATGCCAAAAATACAACCGGTGGCTTTGGAATACGTTTTGCCCTAAAGCTTTCTTATAGTTATTAAGCAAGAGGTATACACCTTTTCTGTTTAAATACACACCATCTATATCAAAACAACTAGTATTTGGTATACCTCTGTATGTTAAGTTGTTGTAGTCACACCATACACTGTTTTATACCTGACTTATGACTTGCTTTAAATTAACGTTGAATAATTCAATCTTTCTATTCAATTATTCACTATCATTTCTTGGAAGATCTAGTGACACAATAATCTTACTATGTTTAAACTTATTTCTAGTAAGTCAATGCAATCACAAACATACAAGGACATAGACTATAAACAAGTAATTGGAGCTAACTTATAATCTAAAATTATGAAAGCAATATTAGGAAGAAGACAAACTGTTACCTTTAAATGTTTCTCTTTTGGTGAATGAGTCTTTGATATACAAACAGATATATTTTGCATCTTGAGGATTAATGGGGTTTATTATTTGTAATAATAAGTCATCCTCTGTAGAATTTGTTTTGAATTTTTTAAAATAAATTGAAAACTTTCTCTAATGCAGTTATATAACGGACACTAAATTATTTTGTTTTTCATTTTCAACTTGGTTAAGGCAATATTTTCAATATATCTCTTCAACCGGGGTAAAATGCGTATTGTGTCTCCCCGTTTCAGTAGCAAAAGAATGAGCACTCAGTCTAATCGTATATAAAAATAAAGTAAAACCTTTACTAATACGAAAAGTAATTTTTGTAATTCAAAAGTTGTGTATACATTACTAAAGAAAGGAAGCTTTCCCTTTTCTGTATTTTTAATATGAGAAAGTTTTTTCCAAAAAATCTTAATAAGATATATCAAGACTTGGCAAATTAGATAGGTTTATCATCTGAAATGCAGATGTAACTCAACTTGTGTTATTATGATTGAATAACTGCTTGTCTTCTTCAAATGCTCACCGAAATATATCATATTTACTGTGATTATTTTTTTTCTAATTGTATCAGACTAGTATAATATCTCAACATAAGTTTAAAGGCTTTAAAATAAAGAGGAAACAATCCAACCTCTGCATGCAGAGCTAATTTAGATGTATTTCTTTGAAAACCAAAAATATTCCTCATCATCATATTTTGGGCCTTTTCAAATGACAAAACATATATATTTTCTAGGTTGATATTAAAATAAGATATCGATATTTCTGATCCATATGTCATAATTGGTGTAATTATAGAATCATAAAGGTTAAGCCAGTTGTGTACAGATAGATTGTCCCGGAACTGAAATTTTTATCGGAGTCCAAAGTAGACCTTTCTACCTTTTTGAGCTAAATTATGAGATGCACTATTAAGTTTACCATTTGAATTAAAAATTAAACCCAAGTATTTGTATTTATTTACTTTTTCTAGCACTATTTTTGAAAGTGAAGTTAAGGGCCAGTTCATTTGTATGTGCTTTTTTATTTGTTGAAAATATCATTATTTGAGTTTTCTTGCTGTTTATATTGAGACCCCATTCTTCACAATAAACTTCTAAGACATTCAGACAATGTTGAAGCCCACATGGTTTTTCAGAAATTAAAATCAGGTCATCAGCATATAGTAAATATCTATTCTTTTTGACTCAAAAGAAGATGTCATATGTTATGTATATTATTAGTTCTTTAAAAGAGAGGCAAACACATTAACCATCACTAGAATATATGTGAATAAAATACAAAAACTCACATATAAATGTATGAGCAGCTTTGTTATGAAGAACGCTTAATCTTAATCTTGACATTTATGCATAATATGCCTATTCTTCGTGACGTAGAAATTGTCACATGCATAACACTAGTTAAAAAAAGAGGTCCACTGCCATTAACCGTAATTGTTATGTAGTACACGAGGTCATTCGAAGACATAATAGTCAACTTATATTCAAACTCTAATTTTCAAACCAGCTTACGTCATCTCTACAAAAGTGACAGCAAGTTTTCAATAATGTCTTGATGTATTCCGAACAACTTAACGATAGGATGAGACGATTTAAGAAAACAATGTTCCACTTAATTCATTAGTTCTCAGAAGAGTTGTAAACAATCTGAATACAAACTGTATTCTTGAATGTAGCGTGTGATGAGTAAAATACGCGATGCGAGGATGCGGTTGGTATATTTTACCACGGAATTGAGGAAAATTTATAATGGCAAAATTGAAATTGAAATGTTTTTTTTTATGTCATAGGATAATGATTGGCTGTCTGGCTTACTTGCTCCACAAAACTTGTAATCTTACTCATTGTAGAATATGATCGTGTCTGATAATACTTATTCCAGAAACAACTACCTGTGCAATCAGTACATATCATCACTTGTTGTGAGTTCGAATTCCGCTCATGGCGAGGTGTACTCGACACAACATTATGTGATAAAGTTTGTCAGAGACTAGCACCAGGTGGATGTTTTTTTCCGCCTACTTAGATTTCCACCCATACAACTAACCGCCTCGATATAATTGCAATATTGTTGAAAGTGGAGTCAAAACACCATACCCACTATATATGTATATGATTATCTGCTATATATTACAACAACAAAAATACTTTCAAATATTGTCTTTTAGAACTTTGGAGATACAATTTGGCTATATTTTATATCTTTTGGGAGGGGACGTTTGGACCCATAACACTAGATTATCCCCACCACTTTTTATTGAAGTGCCTATTCCATGCCATACAAGTAAGCAATTACAAACAAATTGGTCCATTATTAAAAGAGTTGACCATTAGGTCTCTATGTTAATTATATTTTCTGAAGTGTAACAATCTGAGAGGAGTGAGTACAAATAGTTTAAGCGCCCAACTATCAAAACAAAATAACAGACATGTGCTTTCAATGCATATGTCATTGTACCATTTGACATATGACATTTAAATATTAAAAGGCTATCCATTAACTGACCATTAAGGTGATAGTCAATTGTTATTGATGTACATATATTTAAATGTAAATGTCCTATGTCACATGGTACACTCTGTTATTTGTACTTACTCCTACCAGATTTTTACACTTCAGAAAATATAATTAACATACAAACCTAATGGGTAACTTTTATAATAATGGACCAACAATTTCGAAATTCATTGTCAGAGTTCGTATATATCACATGTTGATATACATATAGAAAATAAATTGTGGATTTGAAAACTGGAATTGATAGAATTTGTTTTCTGAAGATTTATAGAAGTCAAACGGACTATAGTGTGGGTTTCTGCTGATTTTTGAAGGCCGTGCGGTGACCTCTTTTTGTTCTAAAGTTGGAATTACCTTGTTATAGGGTTGTTGCCTCATCGTCATTTACCACATATCTCTCTTTATTTCTATCTAATGTGACATTCACTCAGACATGGAGTAAATCTTGAAAATACTAATTATGGGTAATTACAGTCGTATATCAGTTACAGTTACTGAAGATAAAACAGCTACTAGTCAACTTTAGAACAGCCCAGCGATCTTCCTAGTTAACAGAAATGTACATGAACTGATTTTGCCTTTGTTACTGTAAGTAGTACTTGGATAGAAAACTCATTTAAGTGATTACTTTAAGTAGTTTTTTCAGCATTTTTAGAATGTTGTCAAAACATTTAGTAATAAAATGCTGTGATGTTTTTTGTTGCCATGGTAACTACAAAATTGTTGCTAGGGATTTCCACAAACTATTTTATTTGTACATGGTTTATGCTAGATGCCTTTTATCTTTTATAATAAGATAGTTTTCATTTGGTCAAAATGTTAGGCAGTAAGAATATTTCTGTTGATCTCTTCAAAATAGACATTTCCATGGAAACATTTATTTGCTAAGGCCAGTTTTAATAATAAAAGTTCAACCAAGACATTATTAATACCTACACTATGCAATACATATATAAGCAACCAAATTGTCAAGAACAGAAATGTATAATCCCTTTTAGGATTTTGAGGAAAAGACACCCCGTTACTAGGGAATACATATGGCCGCCAATGGTATTGTACATGCCTACTTTTACATTTGCTATGGAAACAATTAAACAAAAATGACCCCATACATCATTTGTCTGTGGCCATGGCAACAACTGTGGTTGGTATTAATTATTTTAGTGAGTCAAGTCCCTAGTTACATTAATATATCATACATGGTATTGTTTATGCAAATATTCTCAAAATGGATTGTTCTTCGAAATTGGTGTACATTTTACACAGAAAATGACTGAATAGAAAAGAGCTAAAACAACAAAGTACCAGAAATACGGTTAACTGCCTTGCTGTATATGGCCATTTCGACAATGTATGTCTCTTCAGTACAGTTAAAATGAAATATTTGGAAAACCGAAAACCAAAATAAGTTGAAGGGCTGACAGAGAACAAATAAATTAGAAGGCCTAAACAGTAACACCAAAATAAGTCCGAGATTCCTCTGCCGTTCGACGGAATTGTTCGACTTGCTAGAGCCGTAGGATATCAGACCGCTCTCCATAATTAAAACAGCGGATTTGCCAACCCAGTCAGGATCGGCATTTTACACGTTTTGTGGCTATCATGTTTTATTTTCTACTGGTAACCCTTAAATAAATCGCTTCATTAATCATTTCTCGATTTACCCATAACAATCTTACGCTTAGGAAGGGGTGCTACTCTCGATTGCAGCATTATTTTTCCTTCGACCCTATCATTTCGCCTTGTCCCACAGCTCCAGCAAGTGGAACTAAGCTGTCAGACTGCAGAGTAATCCCGGACTACACAAAATCAGCAAAGGACAGAGCTTTTCACAATGATCTCTGTTGTTCGGGCTAGCACCGATGTACTAAGCTACTTGGCTGTTGATACCCGCCGAAACTATGTACTATTCATAATAATTACGAAAACATTACAACATTCTTTCTGAAATGTTTGTCACTATCAAGTGCCAATTAATTTTCTGTAAAACATTATCACCTCTCTACAAAGTTGCGGAAGGGATATTTAGTAACTTGCCCATTTGTTTGTTCTTTAATTCGTTCGGTCGTTGGTTCACCCTTATGTACAAGACAAAAATAAAACGACAAGGCACAGGATCATGCATCTCTACAAACGTGTTACCCGTGAAGAGAGGATTAGCCCTAATGACTTTCAATGTCAAAGGTCAAGATCATTTGAGGTAAATAAAGAAATTCCTTGTGTACATGATTTAGAGAGAGCCGTTTCACAAATTAACTATGAAACTTTGTATACATGTTTCCTATGGAGAGAGGACCGGAAGACACCTAATTACTGTTAAGGTCAAAGGTCAAAATTCAAGGTCGCGAGATGTAAATTGTTAAAATTCCTTGTGCACAAGTTTTAGTGAGACCATATAATATTGGATCATGAAATGTTCTAAACATGTGTCTTGTGAAAAGAGGATGACTCCTATTAAGTGTTCAGGCAAAAGTAAAGGCCACGAGACCTAAGTCGCGAAGTACAACGAGAACCATGTGACATATGATAATGAAACTCTTTATGCATGTTCTCATGACGAGTGGATGATCTCAATTTACTTTCAAGGTCAGAAATCAAACGTCAAGAAAATAACGAAATTTATTGTGTACGATATAGAGAGAACCAATCAGATGACAAAGGAAGAAGAGAGGATGACCACTATCTACTTTCAAGTCCAAAGGTCAAATTCATTATCAAGGTCGTAGGTCAAAGATCTGTCTGTTCCGACTTCGTATAAATCGTTTCCAATGTGTAGAACTGAACAAAACACCTGTCTATTTAAATCCCTGTCTGTATTATTTTGCTATAAAGGTGCATTTAAACATCAAGGTTCCTTGCACAGTGGAAACAAGTATTTATTGGGTTTTGGGGGAAATTACTGTTGTGCGCGAGAGGAAATTCCAAATCTTGAATATCAATAAATCATATTTTTGGCAAATCTGATGCAATTAGGAGGAATGTCAACTGCAGATCTAGATGCAAAATACTTATTTAATGTCTTAAACTACATCATTTATGGGGTTAACTTATAAATTAACAAAGCTTAGAATACCGTGAACTCATTTTATGAGACAAAAAAGGAGGGGAGGGCTTAAGTGCAAACATTTTATAGTATTTAGATATGTAATATAGAACCGAGGCATATATATGTGTTAAAATTGCTTATTATGTTATAAACTAGCTTAATAACTGTAATATGTAAGAGAATAAGCGAGTTGTGGTATATTGCCTAATCTGAAGTCAACAGCTGTAAATTAAGATATTTTCATTAACAATCTTCAAGGGGATTCCTTTGCATTTGCCCATTTATTCTTGCATATATGAGACAGCCACCTACCTTATGAGGTTGTTTGTGGTTGATATTGCCTACGGAATAGAAATAAGGCCAACACATGGTTATAGAAGCAAGTTTATTTGCTCTTTAATCTCACTCCCAGGTATATGTATGATGTTCTGCCAATTAATAATACAAACTTTCCTAACTGGATTCCATTAATAGAGATTTCTTCATAACTGACGAACGAACGTATATTACCGTAACATAAAGTAACAATTTTAAATTACGTAAATATCTTTTGAAAAATACCTTATTGCAACAATTGCCTTCAATTGTTCACTGAGTTTAAGTGATAATATATATATTCTTCATTTCGGTGTTTAAAAGAGTTAAAAATTAATATCACTGGCCATATAATGGTTTCACAGTGACATTACAGTCCGCATACACAATACATATTTTCCTCAAACACTAGTTATAGAAATACTTCAAGGAGGGGTGCTTTTCAAATTTATTTATATTTTGCTTTTTAATATTTCTGATTTAAATTTGCGCACAAATAAATAACTTTGCCAGAGTTGGGAGAACAGAATAATCTGACTAAGGAAAATCAAGCAGTATAATAGTTATGTAAAACTGGATATTGAATGGAACATTTCTGATTTCATATGTAAAGAACAATAAATGATCTCATTCTCCCAAATCTTGTCTGTCCCATGGTAAAACAATATTCCCTTTTTCGGTTTATTTATACCTTATCGGTGACGGTCGCCCGACCATTGACCGATTGTCGGGCAAATATCGTGAGATTTTCGCTTTCTATTGTTTTTATTAAATGAGACAGATGCCTTAGAAAAATCTACTGTATACTAGTTTAACCCCGTCACTTTTTATTGAAGTACCTGAACTAAGCCAGGAGGGATCATTTATATGTGTGAAGGTCAGTACGGAAAACCACAATAATTCTGGGTATGAAAAAAAATCGATTTTGATAGACAATATGCCTTTAAATTAGTTCATGCTTGTACACCACGTTCACGATCTTTTATTACAACACTATTTCACTCAAGCGTACAATTTTTCCTGTTCTAGTCAAAGACTTTTATCAATAAGAATCATACAATTTACATGTAACGCAATTAGTACAGATCTAAACCACAGAATAATATTTATATTTTTCACACGTTGTGGTGTGGGGTCGCTATTGTGCATGCGAAATATTAATTGCAAACCCAATTGACTCAGAGTATTGGTACCTGTGCGCCTGAAATCTCTTATTGACGTGCTCTTCTGTAAACTGCATTACAGTTTCTGTGGAAATGGACTGTCCACGCTTTCAAAGCAGGTAATTGTTTTCGGAATTTATTATCGACAGATACGATGATTGATTTTCGAAAGTGACGAGTATTTCTCTTACCCAATTCGTCACTTGAATTTTCAAAAAAATCGTCGAAAAATGTTTGTAAAAATACATTCTTTTTCTTCATTTGCTAATTCAAACTAATTAATCACTACAATGACAATTTTATTACATGTTACAAGCCAATCAGCGAATTATATAATTTTTGTTTTGATTGCGTAATCTTTGATCTCGCCTTGCTTGATTTACCTGGTTAAAGATATGATCCCGAAAAAGAATTCAATCAACGATAATGATTTGTTTGTATGGTTATGACATGTATTCAATTGCCACAGTATGTACTTAAAGTGGACATATTTTTGCAATCGTCATTCATTGCACGATTCGTCAAAATGTCAACATGAAATCTTAGTTCTCATATTTAATATGTTCATTTATATGCGAAGGTTGACCATTCAATTCGTTGAAATGCACTACACGAGGACCCATCATATTTGTATCGTTCTGCATATGGGTAGCAATTGCAATCTATTAATAGAACTATTTACAAACACACATGTGTTTGCAATTAAGAAATAAATAACTATAGTATTTGTATTCCAATTATGAGGTCTGAGAAATAATAATTTATTTTCCAACCTCTTTCAGTTTTTGACGTTTGTGCTATATTTTCATTACCTACATCTAATCTATGTTGGACCATTGGGCAAATTGGCAGAGACATATTTGTTCTGCTGAAAACTACATAAATACGTGTTATTACAATTGTTGTGGTATTAGACCAAAGCACAGTAACATTTCAAAAAAGATGGGGGCGGGTGTTATTGCTTTGCGTGTGGTTATAAACCACAGCAGAGTAATATATATAAAAAGGAGGGGGGTGTAATTAAAATGTTTGTGTTATTAGATGAAAATCGTGGCAATGTTATGTTTTATCAGTTGGTTGCTAATGTAATAACCATTAGGGCAAAGCAACTGATCATAAGCTTAAGCTCATTATATTCTTGTTTAATTATTCATAATTAGAAACAAAATTATGCTCCACAAAAGTGATTAATGGTCTCAAAATCCTGGTTGAATCCCTGTGTACCTGTTTAAAAAAGTTACAGAATGTACATGATTCATTACTCTAACGGACGCTAATGTTTCTTTGGAGAAAATAACGCAACAAATTTAGAATGGAGTATCAAACGTTTGTTGTTACTACCAGAAAATGTAAAGTTTCCATTTCGTTATGTCTAAATGGCTTTCAATTTAGATTGTATTTGCACGGATACTTTATGAGTACTTTATTATGAATAACAGTGGATTTCTGAGAATGCTTAACAGTTTATATTGATTGTCGGTGAAATTGTGTGAGTGTTTTGATTGTGTGAGTGTTTTGTAGTTCATTGCGATTGCCGGTGGAATTGATGTAGGGTTCAATAGTTTATAATGATTGTCGGTGGAATTGCGGTAGTCTTTTGTAGTTTATAATGAATGTCAGTCGAATTGTGGTAGTTTTAAATATCCTATAGTGATTATATATGGAATTATGTGCCTGTTCAGTAGTTTATAATGTACGTTGGCGGAATTGCGGTAGTTTTCAGTAATTTAATAATGAATGACGGTGGATTGTGTGCATGCCTAGAAGTTTATTTTGATTGTCGTGATAATTGTGTGCGTGTTTAGGAGTTCATTGTGATTGTCGGTGGAATTGCGGTAGTGTTCAGTAGTCTACGATAATTGTCGGTGCATTTATGGGCATGTCCAGCAGTTTATATTGATTGTCGGTGAAATTATGTGCATGCTTAGTAATGCATAGTGAGTGTCGGTGGAATGGTGCGCTTGTTTAGTAGTTCATAGTGATTGTCGGTGGAATTGTGTTAGTGCATAGTAGTTTATATTGATTGCCGGTGTAATTGTACGCGTCTTCAGTAGTTCATAGTGATTGTTGGTGGAATTATGTGCGCTTTCTGTAGTTTATTATAATTGTCGGTAATATAGGGGTAGTGTTCAGTAGTGTTTAGTGATTGTAGTGGAATTTCCGCATGTGCAGTAGTTTACAATGGCTGTCGGTGGAATTGTGAGAGTGTGCAGTAGTTTATTGTGATTGTAGTTGGAATTGAGTGTGTGTTCAGTAGTTTACAATGAGTGTCTGTGGAATTGTGTGCGTTCTTTGTAGTTTTTATTGATTGTCTGTGTAATTGTGCGCGCGCTTAATAGCCGTTTGTGATTGACGGTGGAATTGTATGCTTTTTCAGTAATTTATGGTGATTGTTGTTGGAATTTTTGTCGTAATCAGTAGCTTAGAGTGACTGTTGATGGAATTGTGTGTGTGTTCAATAGTTGATAATGATTGTCGATGGAACTGTGTGCGTGTTCAGTACATGTAATTTATAATGATTGTCAGTCGAATTGTGTGTGTGTTCAGTTGTTTATAATGATCGGGGGTGGAATTATGTGCGTGTTCAGCAGTTTATGATGGTTAACGGTAAAATTGTGGTAGTGTTCAGTTGTTTATAGTGATTGTCAATGGAACTGTGAGCGCGTTAAATAGTTTATGATTGTTGGTGGGATTGGGATTGCGTAGTGTTTAGTAGTTTATTATGAATAACGGTGAATGTGTGTGAATGATTATCAGTTTATATTGATTGTCTGTCAAATTGTGTTTAGTTTTTCATTTCTATTGTCGGTGGAATTGCGGTAGGGTTCAGTAGTTTATAATAATTGTCGGTGGAATTGCGGAAATCTTTAGTAGTTAATAGTGATTGTCGGTGGAATGTCGGTAGTGTTTAGTAGTCTATAATGAATGTCGGTCGAACTGTATTAGTTTTAATTAGTTCATAGTTATTGTATATGGAAACATGGGCGTGTTCAGTAATTTATATTGATCATTGTTGGAATTGCGGTAATGTTCAGTAATTGAATAATGAATGAGGGTGGATTGTGTGCATGCTTAGCAGTTTATATTGATTGTCATGGGAATTGTGCGCTTGTTTAGAAGTTCATTGTGATTGTCAGTGGAATTGCGGTTGTGTTCAGTAGTCAATAGTAATTGTCGGTGAATTTGTGGGCATGTAAAGCAGTTGATATTGATTGTTGATTAAATTGTGCGCTTGTTTAATTGTTCATAGTGATTGTCGGTGGAATTGTGTTAGTGTACAGTAGTTTATATTGATTGTCTGATTGTCCGTGGAATTGTACACGTGTTTAGTAGTTCATAGTGATTGCCGGTGGAATTGTGCGCGTGTTTAGTAATTTATACTGAATGTCGATGAAATTATGCCCGTGCTTACTAGTTTATTTCGATTTTCATTGTAATTGAGTGCGTGTTTAGTAGTTAATAATAGTTATCGGTGGAATTGTGTGCATGTTCAGTCGTTTTTAATAATTGTCGGTGGAATTGTGGTAGTGTTTAGTAGTTTGTAATGATTTTCGGGGAATTGTGTGCGTGTTATGTAATTTATAATAATGTTCGGTGGAATTGTGGTAGTTTTTGGTAGTTCATAGTGATTGTCGCTGGAATTTAGCGCGTGTTTAGTAGCTTATACTGACTGGCGGTGAAAATTTTTGCGTGTTCAGTAATATGTAATTATTTTCGGTGGAATTGGGTGCATGTTCATTCGTTTATGATGCTCTTCGGTGGATTTGCGGTAGTGTTCAGTAGGTAGTTTAGTGATTGTAGTGCAATTTCTGCATGTGCAGTAGTTTATTATGGCTGTCGGTGGGACTGTGAGCGTGTGCAGTAGTTTATAGTGATTATAGGTGGAATTGAGGGTGTGTTCAGTAGTTTACAATTATTGTCTGTGGAATTGCGTACGTTCTTTGTAGATTATATTGATTGTCTGTGTAATTGTGCGCGCGCTTATTAGTTTTTTTTCTGATTGACGGTGGAATTGTATGTTTTTCAGCAGTTTATGTTGATTGTTGGTGGAATTGTGTTAGTGTACAGTAGTCTATATTGATTGTCCGTGGAATTGTACACGTGTTTAGTAGTTCATAGGTGATTGCCGGTGGAATTTTGCGCGTGTTTGGTAGTTTATACTGAATGTCGGTGAAATTATGCTCGTGCTTACTAGTTTATTTCGTTTTTCATTGTAATTGAGGGCGTGTTGAGTAATTTATGTTAATTTTCTGCCCAATTTAGTGCGTGTTGAGTAGTTTATAATGATTTTCGGTGGAATTGTGTGCATGTTCTGTCGTTTATAGGGATTTTCGGTCGGATTGCTGTAGTGTTTAATAATTTGTAATGATTGTCGGTGGAATTGTGCGCGTGGTTAGTCGTTATTAATAATTGTTGGTGGAATTGTGGTAGTGTTTAATAGTTTGTAATTATTTTCGGTGGAATTGTGTGCGTGTTCTGTAATTTATAATGATGTTCGGTGAAATTGTGGTAGTTTTTTGTAGTTCATAGCGATTGTTGGTGGAATTTAGCGCGTGTTTAGTAGTTTATATTGATTGGCGGTGAACATTTGTGCGTGTTCAGAAATATGTAGTTAATTTCGGTGGAATTGTGTGCATGCTCACTCGTTTATGTCGCTTTTCGGTGGAATTGCGGTAGTGTTCAGTAGCTTAAATTGATCGTAGGTGAATTTGTGTGCGTGTTCAGCAGTTTATAATGATTGACGGTAAAATTGTGGTAGTGTTCAGTAGATTATAGTTGTTGTCGGCGGAATTGCTGTGGTGTTTAGTAGTTTATTGTGATTGTCAGTGGAATTGCTGTAGTGTTCAATAGTTTATGATTATTGATGGGATTGCGTAGTGTCCAGTAGTTTATTATGAATAACGGTGTATTTGTGTGAATGCTTAGCAGTTTATATTTATTGTCGGTGAAATTACGGTAGTCTTTAGTAGTTTATTGTGATTGCCGGTGGAATTGCTGTGGTCTTTAGTAGTTTATAGTGAATGTCGGTCGAATTTTGGTAGTTTTAAATAGTTTATAGTGATTATCTATGGAATTATGTGCGTGTTCAGTAGTTTATAATGTACGTTGGCGGAATTGCGGTAGTGTTCAGTAATTTAATAGTGAATCACGGTGGATTGTTTGCATGCTTTGAAGTTTATATTGATTGTCGTGATAATTGTGTTTGTGTTTAGTAGTGATTGTCTGAGGAATTGCTGTAGTGCTCAGTAGTCTATGCTAATTGTCGTCCTATTTGTGGGCATGTAAAGCAGTTTATATTGATTGTCGGTGAAATTGTGTGCGTGTTTAGTATTTTATAGTGATTGTCGGTGGAATTGTTCTCTTATTTACTAGTTCATAGTGCTTGTCGGTGGAATTGTGTTAGTTTACCCAGTAGTTTATATTGTGCATCCGTGGAATTGTACGCGTGTTTAGTAGTTTATACTAGGAAGATACTAAAAATAGTTTTGCAAGAATTATAGGTAACACATATCTAATATTTCATACATGCAAATAAGGTAAATATAATCCTGCAATAATGCATGACACATACATGTACAGTGTACACTGTTGTTTTTATTTGCAGTGTGTACTGGTGTGTATATTTGCAGTGTACACGGCTGTATGCTGGGTAATATCATATTCAGTAATCATAAGATATACGTATATCTTGTTAGTATACACACAAATTGTACAAATGATGTTTTATGTCGCACACTGTGTGTTGTCTCTTATATCTGTATTTTGTTTTGCTACAATGTATGTTGATTTCTGTATTTATTTCTATGTTTCTTGATATTTTGCTTTGTTATTTTGCTCTTCTTATTTTTTCAAGTCAGACATAAATGAAAAAAGCAATTATATGTACTCACAGTCAGGAATGTGAAGATGGAGATCCTATGTTTTGAATCGTTGATTATTTCCTTGCTAAAGTTGTTGAATAGAAATTAAGAGTGGTTTCAAGTATCTCTTTTTCAAAACTGAAATATTTTATGGATATAATAATGTCTTAAATAATTTATTTTGTATCTCCGTTGTATTGAATAATACATATACAATATTGATTAACAAATATAAAAACATTTTAGAAATTTCATATCTCCCAACACGTGGGTTAAAAACGAAAGTACATATATAACAGAGGAAGTAAACAAACAAGCCTAAAACTAGTAACACTTATGAAACGACTCTCAAATTCCGTACTTATTTTCATTGATAAATTTATTTGTATTGTACTAACACGACTAACACTATATATATATGACATGCTACTAATATTAACGACGCCAGGAAAAGGTACTGGTATTTATATTTGTCCACTAACAAATGTAAAGATTTCATTAAAAATATTTGATTGTGAAAAAAAAAGAAAAAGAAAAGAAAATGATGATATATCCTGTATATGCCTAAAACATATATTGTCAAAGTATACAATAACAAAAATCCGACACCGCATGGTTTTTACCTCAAGCTCAAACAGAGGACGGACCGAAACCCAACTTGCATAGCCGTTCTGGATCATTGTATAAAGGCATACATAGTCATAGTCATCAATAAGAAAGATATTTAAACTGTCGATTACATATTTTAAACATACAAAGCTTATGATATTATTATACATATTTATATTTTATCAACCATGAAACCAAGAAAAGTTATATTTGCACGTATATGTCGAAATAATATTGTTGAAGCTTTATCAAATACCACATCCTTATGATATTTAATTCAAAAACGCACAGACGATTGTCCAAATATCAATATGATTATCCGTTGTGGATCATTCAATGCATGCACACATACTCATAGTGTATACACACAATAGGATAATATAGAAAAAAGTCACCTTGTATGATCATTTTCTATGTGTAAAGCTAGTGTATTATGTGTTGTACGATCATATTCTACAACTTTAAAGTCAATGTATATTCGTTTTGTCTGTCTCAACTATTTTTAGAAATAATTGCATGGTATTAATGGCAAATTCACACACACGATCTTCCGAAAATCAACATGCTTAACCGTTCTTTAACTTTACATACAGGTGTACATAGTCATAGTCATGAATAAGAACGCCATTTAAACAGTCAAATAAATGTCTTAAAAATACACAACTTATGTTGTTATAATATATATCTATATTCTATAAACCATGAATACAAGAAAAGTTAGATTTGCACAAATATGTCGCAGTAATATTTATCTTGATTTGTCAAAAATCACACTCTGTGTGATATCTACGTAAAACTTACAACGACGATTGACTAAAATTCAAAATGCGTAACGGCTGTATCATTGAATTGATGCATACATTGTCATAGTGTACAAACACAATAGTAGAGAAATTTGTATATGTCGAATAATTCTTAATATTTAATAAGCATAGATAGTACTAACTCACGTCGAACTGTGGATATCCTGCATGATCCCTTTGTATTTTTGTTTTCCTTCTTATTTTTGTTGTTTTTTTTCCATTTTTGAGTGTGTTTTATGTTGTTTTTTTTTAATGTTTTCTTTGGGCACATTGACATAATTATGATATATGAATGAGTTTGGTCAAAGCAGGTGAGGTGGATCAGCTGTTGCTTACAACATATCATTTGCTAGTTTTTGTCTTGCTGTGAAGAAATTCGCGGAAGCCGAACATGCTAATGATGTAGGTGACAATGGCGGTGGCGGCATCCACATTTGAATGCTAAGTTTTTGTGATTAGGTCAATTTCTCAGTAGCTTGAACCGATATGTCACTGATATTTTGCACGTGTTTTGGTCTTGAGGTGTACATGCCAGTCTGGTACCTAAATACTGACCTTGACCTCAATTTCACGCTTCATTGAACATGTTTAGCTGTTGGTCGTTAATCAAGGAGCGCTACATTGTAGGTCACTGTTACTTGGTATGTGCTTTTGTCTTGACGTGTACATATTAGTCTGGTACTTCGAAGTAAAGAGAGATATGAAATAAATGTCAATGATTCAACAACCATATAATAAGCAAAATCCAAAACAAGTACAAAAAGAGGTCACCCACAACCTTCAAAAATGAGCACAAACTCTCACTTCATGGCACTTAGCTCTTTAAGTCCTCCAAAAATGAAATGTGAAAACATTTCCCCAACACTGAAAATTTACTACTGACCTTGAACTAATGTCATGCTTCATTGAACATGTCAAGTTTTTGTGAAAAGTTCTAGTACAACTTTCAAGCTGTACTAGAACTTTTCAGAGTAGGGCAGTTTGGAAAAACAAATGTATCAACCAACAAGCTCATGAAGATTGTGTTAATTCATATAGTGAAGATATGTTTTCTGTGGACAAGTCATATCAATGCTTCAAAAAGTGGCACAGTTATAATATAAATGATGTGAGAGCTTGGGTCACAGAAAATAGAAAATATAAATGGTCAAGTCTTTGTAGATTGGCATTGTCTTGCTTGTTCAGCACACACAATTAAATTACTTATCTATCATATGTTTTAAAATTTCGAATAAAGTAATGAAGAACAGATTATGAAAATAACAAAAAAATAACAATGAAATCAATATAAAAGAAAAAAGTGACAGTTTGATATAAAAAAAAAAATGTCTTTAGAAGTCAAATAAGACTACAAGATGAAGAACAACAATACAAGCGCTGTTCATTTCCTATATTTTACCCTGTATACATTGGGATTTTGTCACGTGTACATTTACTCCCTATCCCCTTATTTCTGTCTCAAATAAAATAGAATATTTAGAAAATGCAGAAATACTATGTAGACAGCAAAAAAAAAACTAAACAAAAGTGGTAATAGAAATAAAGGATTACATAATACTATTGCCTTTAATAAGCTTTGATAGTTTAATGCAAAATGCTGAGAAAATATTTCTTGGTGGGTCACATTACCTCAAAGCCCTGTAGTGCAATAGTTATTTTTAACGAATATTAAAACTTTCTCTTAATGAATTGTTACATTGCCTCATCAAGCATTTGATACACAATCTAAAGTAAGCACAACGAAATGTGCCACTACTTGTTATGCCTCGACCACGAATGTGGAAGGGGCATACATATTTACTCTTGTCCGTCCGTCTATACGTCCGTCCGTACATCCAGAATTTGTTAAGCTTTGCGTTTAGGTCCGTTTCTAAGAAACTTCTTGTTGATTTAAACTTATTTTATTGTTCATAATAACAACAAATGGATCAGACACAAGTTGTACAACTTAGAAATGTCTTCTCCGCTAGTTACATCAATTTACATATAATCAGAACAGTATTAAGTACATACTAATAAAATAGTTGTTCAGAATATGAAGACGAAGAAAAAAAAACAATAAGCGAAAGAAGAAAAAAAGACATACAATAGAACGAAAAATGCAAATTTCAAAAGTCGATGAAATATACTCTGTGCTATGGCAAATCGAGCACACCTCAAAGACAATTCTTAAAGACGTGCACTATGTATTTTCCATACTTGGACCGTATTACGGTTAGACATAGTTTATATGTTGGGAATTAATCAATTCATGAGGATCTTGCATTGGTAAGTACAATTTGAACTGAATAACACATGTATATTTCATCGACTTGTGACACGTCAATCAATCAATACCCCAAGTGCGACCAAGAACATAATATACATACATGTAGAAGTACACACTGTTGAAAATTGTCAATAATGTTATACATGTTGACTTGTTTGTTCAAGGGAAACGCCGTGCATCTTTTATGTATTTTTGTACACATGAAAATATAAACTTGTTTATTTCTAAAGACAGGTTATCATTTCCAAATAACAAAATATCGATATTTACCGGTAGACCCCCCATGTCAACCATATTTCATTCAATGAGCATGTTATTTCTAAGTTAACTGAATTTATTACAATATAATAGAGAATGCTCGGAAAATTAGTTTTTATATCCACATGAACAAGAAGCACTAGGCACTAAATTTGATTTACATAGGTCGCTGTTCAGAGAACTGCATTTATTTCTAAATCGTTATACATATAATTTATACTGGCAAACGATGGTAATCCCGTAACAATACGCGCAGCTTCAAGTTGCATTTTTTCTAATTTGCCCGAATTTATTTGTCCGCAATTATCCCACACTTCAGATGCATATTCCAATACAGGTCTAATAAATGTTAAGTACATTTTTTCTTAGTAGTTTCTGTTAAGACGGTATTTTAATTTTCTGAGTACATTAAGTTGTTTCGAAGCTGATTCAATTAATTTGTCAATGTGCTTAGTCCAATTACAGTCGCTGCTGAATACAATCCCTAAATGTTTGTATGTATGTACTGGAGAAATAGTTGTTTGATCAACTTTAAATGTTTTATTACACCTTATATAAAAATGCTGGATTCTGATTGGTTAATAGCCCTGATATTTTTTTACAAATTCAGTCCTTGCATTGTGAATTTACAGAATGCTTACTTCATGTAGGTGCATTTGCATAAGATTTAACTTTTTTTATGGTATTTGCAATATCGTATTTGCCGTTTTTGCCCTTCACCGTGACGCTTGAAACAAAATTTGTAAAACGTTATCAGTTGTGCGTTTTATATTTGCCGTTTTTACCCTTCACCGAGACGCTTTTAACAAAATTTGTAAAACGTCATCAGTTATGCGTTTTATGTAACATCATTCGGTAGAATTAAACAAAGGGTATTATTTATTTAACCAGTGTTCTAAATAATATTCGGTGTAATTAAACAGATATATCATGCATGGGAGGGGTATTTTCGAAAAATACCAGTCTTGAGACTGAATTTCCCTCGCCATTGGGCTCGGGAATTATTTCGTCTCCCGACTGGTATTTTCTCCAAACTGTATCAAAGGCTTTGCTTATATCAGCCAATGTAACGCTGGTCACTTGTTTTGCCTCTAATGCAAGTAATATTATATGATGCAACTCTATTAGTTGATGACCTGGTATAAATCCCGACTGGAACTTGTATAATAATTTATTTTCAAGTAGGTGATTAAACACATGCTTGAAAATAATTTTTCCAGCACCTTACTTACACAAGAAAGTAAAGAAATAGGTCTATATTTGGACGGCAAGGATTTGTCCTCATTTTTAAACAGAGGGATTACATGGGCGATTTTCCAGTCCGATGGAAATACTTTTTTCACGTAAGGATTTATTAAATAAACTACATAGTGGTTTCTACATATCCTCCTTTACAGACACCAGCATCCTATTATCGATTATATCGGGACCAACAGCTTTATTTGCACTAAGACAACATAACATATCGATTAATTCTTGTCCAGTAACGATAACTTGAGATAGAATATTCTCACTTCTGTCATGAAAATCTGGCAAGACAGTATCATCGTTGTTCAACTTGGTAATCGACCAAAAATATGCTTTCAAAACATTGGATTTCTGAGTGGCATCATATGCCAAATTAAAATTATTGAATGGATCATGGAGTGGAGGTAACTCATTCGTAGAGCGGTCATTTTTTAGTAAGATGTGAATTATTTTCCAATACATTTTGCTATTTACTGTTTTGAGATCATCAAGATATTCGTTAATATTATCGTAAAACCGTTGTTTCGCCTGTTTCTTTAAGTTATTATATTTGTTTGTTTGTGTTTTCAATTTTTTTTTCGGCTGTTTCAGTTTTCGTCCTAACAAATATTTGCCGTAGCCTGTCGCGTTTACGCGATTCACGCCATAAATCCGAATCGAACCAAACTTTATCATCACCACGAATGGTTACCTCCCTTGTAGGAATGCACTTCTTGTGCTATATCAATAATATTTTAATGCAACATTTGTCTTATATGGTACAACATTTTGGGCACCCTGACCTACATTTTATAAGTTTCGCGTTTAGGTCCATTTCACTGAGACCTCGTGTGATATATCAGCACTATTTTACTACAACATTTGCCTTATATAGTACAACAGAAGTCGATTACATTTGGGTCACCTTGACCTACATTTTATGCATGAGTGACTTTGGTTAAATGTTGTGCTTAGCCCATTTTCTAAGATACATATAACAGCATTTTACATATATAGTGTAAAGGAAGTGGAGCATCCTGACCTAAATTGTGTTCCTGAGTGGATCTGGTTAAAGTTAGCATTACAGTGGGGCATCCGTCGCTTAGAGACACGTATTCAACTTTCAAAATATCTTTATTAAAAAAACATCAAAGGAAGGCATGTCGTAAATAAGGGATCTATTTTTTAGCCAAATAATTACCTGGATCATGTGTAGATATTGAGTAAAAGCTCATAAAACTGTATACGAAAATTTTTTTACGAATTTTATCAACTCGGTAAATATACCATGGGGAGTGGCAAAACAATTAGAAAACTATACATATTAATTTTTCCATTGCAGTATTTAAAACAAAATAGCTACGGCGTTTTTAGTTGCGGCAAATTTCGTTGTGTGTACTTTAGTATTGTTGTGCAAGAATCAAATAAATACATGTACTGTATAACGGGAATTTTCTCGGGCATGTTTTATTTTCGCGGTAATATATCTAGCATAAAAAAAACTGTCGCGAATAATTACAGCAATATGAATTAGTAACATTTTTGTTTTTGGAAATGCAAATTCAATACGGCGCAAAAAAAAAAAATACTCTGACATCACGAAAATAACACGCCCTGAACATTTCCTGGTATACAGTAGTATGTTCAACCGGTCAAAAATGAGACTCTGTTGGAAAGTTTACACATTTATTTTTTTGGGGGCCTGAAAGAGCTTTCCATGTATAGTCCGTTTGACTTCTATAAATCTTCAGAAAAAAATTCTTAAAAATGGAGTTTTCTAATTAACAATTTATTTTCTTGATGTTTATTAATATATGATATATATATACGAACTCTGACAATTAATTAAAAACAAATTGGTCCATTATTAAAAGAGTTGACCATTAGGTCTCTATGTTAATTATATTTTCTGAAGTGTAACAATCTGAGAGGAGTGAGTACAAATAGTTTAAGAGCCCAACTATCAAAACAAAATAACAGACATGTGCTTTCAATGCATATGTTATTGTACCATGTGACATATGACATTTAAATATTAAAAGGCTACCCATTAACTGACCATTAAGGTGATAGTCAATTGTTATTGATGTCCTTATATTTAAATGTCAATGTCCTATGTCACATGGTACAGTCTGTTATTTGTACTCACTCCTACCAGATTTTCACACTTCAGAAAATATAATTAACATAGAGACCTAATGGGTAATTTTTTTAATAATGGACCAACAATTTTTAAATTAATTGTCAGAGTTCGTATATATCATATATTGATATACATATAGAAAATAAATTGTGGATTTGAAAACTGGATTTTATATAATTTATTTCTAAAGAATCATAGAAGTCAAACGGATTATAGTGTGGTTTTCTGCTGATTTTTGAAGGCCGTTCGGTGACCTCTTGTTTTACTAATGTTGGAATTACCTTGCTATAGGGTTGTTGCCTCATCGCCATTTACCTCATATCTCTCTTTATTTCTATCTAATATGACATTCACTCAAACATGGAGTAAATCTTGAAAATACTAATTATGGGTAATTACAGTCGTATATCAGTTACAGTTACTGAATATAAAACAGCTACTAGTCAACTTTAGAACGGCTCAGTGATCTTCCTAGTTAACAAAAATGTACATGAACTGATTTGGCCTTTGTTACTTTAAGTAGAGCTTGGATAGAAAACTCATTTCAGTGATGATTTTAAATATTTTGTTCAGCATTTTTAGAATGTTGTCAAAACATTTAGTAATCAAATGCTGTGATGTTTTTTTGTTGCCATGGTAACCACAAAATTGTTGCTAGGGATTTCCACAAACTATTTTATTTGTACATGTTTAATGCTAGATGCCTTTTATCTTTTATAATGAGATAGTTTTCATTTGGTCAAAATGTTAGGCAGTAAGAATATTTCTGTTGATCTCTTGAAAATAGACATTTCCATGGAAACATTTAGTTGCTAAGGCCAGTTGTAATCATAAAAGTTCAACCAAGACCTTATTAATACCTACGATATACAATACATATATAAGCAACCAAATTGTCAAGAACAAAAATGTATAATCACTCTTTGGATTTTGAGGAAAATACATCCCGTTACTAGGGAATACATATGGCCGCCAATGTATTGTACATGCCTACTTTTACATTTGCTATGAAAACAATTAAAAAAGAATTACCCCATACAACATTTGGCTGTTGCCATGGCAACAGCTGTGGTTGGTATTAATTATTTTAGTGAGTCAAGTCCCTTGTTACATTAATATATCATATATGGTATTGTTTATGCAAAAATTCTCAAAATACATTGTACTTCGAAATTGGTGTACATTTTACACAGAAAATGACTGAATAGAAAAGAGCTAAAACAACAAAGTACCAGAAATACGGTTAATTGCATTGCTGTATATGGCCATTTCGACAATGTATGTCTCTTCAGTACAGCTAAAATGAAATATTTGAAAAACTGAAAACCAAAATAAGTTGAAGGGCTGACAGAGAACAAATAAATTAGAAGGCCTAAACAGCAACACCAAAATAAGTCCGAGATTACTCTGCCGTTCAACAGACTTTTTCGACTTGCTAGAGCCGTAGGATGTCAGACCGCTCTCAATAATGAAAACAGCGGATTTGTCAACCCAGTCAGGATCGGCATTTTACACGTTTTGTGGCTATCATGTTTTATTTTCTACTGATAACCCTAAAATAAATCGCTTCATCAATCATGTTCCTATTCACCCATAACAATCTTACGCTTAGGAAGGGGTGCTACTCTCGATTGCAGCATTATTTTTCCTTCGACCCTATCATTTCGCCATGTCCCACGGCTCCAGCAAGTCGAACAAAGCTGTTGACTGCAGAGGAATCTCGGAATACACAAAATCAGCAAAGGACAGAGCTTTTCACAATTATCTCTGTTTTTCGGCCCAGCACCGGAGTACTAAGCTACTTGGCTGTTGATGCCCACTATTCGTTATAATTACGAAAACATTACATACATTATTTTTTAAATGTTTGTCACAATCAAGTGCTAATTAATTTTCTGTAAAACATTATCACCTCTCTGCAAAGTTGCGGAAGGGGTATGTAGTAACTTGCCCATTTGTTTGTTCTTTTATTCGTTCGGTCGTTGGTCCACCCTTATGTACAAGACAAAAATAAAACGACAAGGCACAGGATCATGCATCTCTACAAACATGTTACCTGTTAAGAGAGGATTAATCCTAATGACTTTCAATGTCAAAGGTCAAGATCATTTGAGGTAGATCAAGAAATTCATGTAAATGATTTAGAGAGAGGCGTTTCACAAATCAACTATGAAACTTTGTGTACATGTTTCCTATGGAAAGAGGACCGGAAGACCCCTTATTACTGTTAAGGTCAAAGGTAAAAATTCAAGGTCGCGAGATGTAAATTGTTAAAATTCCTTGTGTACAAGTTTTAGTGAGACCCATATAATATAATATCGGATCATGAAACATTCTAAACATGTGTCTTATGAAAAGAGAATGACTCCTATTAAGTGTCCAGGCAAAAGTCAAGGCCACGAGACATAAGTAGCGAGGTACAGCGAGAACCATGTGACATATGATCATAAATCTCTATATACATGTTCTCATGACGAGTGCATGATCTCAATTTACTTTCAAGGTCAGAAGTCAAAAGTCAAGAAAATAACGAAATGTATTGTGTACGATATAGAGAGAACCGATCAGATGACAAATGAAGAAGATAGGATGACCCCTATCTACTTTCAAGTCCAACGGTCAAATTCATTATCAAGGTCGTAGGTCAAAGATCTGTCTGTTTCGACTGGGTATACATCGTTTCCTGTGTGTAGAACTGTACAAAACACCTGTCTATTTATATGCCTGTGTGTATTATTTTGCTGTACAAGTGCATTTAAACATCCAGGTTCCTTGCACAGTTGAAACAAGCTTTTATTGGGATTTGGGGGAAATTACTCTAGTGCCCGAGAGGAAATTACCAATCTTGAATATCAATAAATCATATTTTTTGCAAATCTGATGCAATTAGAAGGAATTTCAACTGCAGATCTAGATACAAAATACTTATTTAATGTCTTAAACTACATCATTTATGGGGTAAACGTATAAATTAAGATAATTTCATTAACAATCTTCAAGGGGGTATCTTTTCATTTACACATGTATTCTTGCAAATATGAGACAGCCACGTACCTTATGCAGTTGTTTGTGGTTAATATTGACTATGTAATAGAAATAAGGCCAGCAAAGGGTAATAGAAGCAAGCTTGGTTACTCTTTAATCTCACTCCCAGGCATATTTATGATGTTATGCCAATTAATAATACAAACTTTCCGAACTGGATTCCTTTAATAGAGATTTTTTGATAACAGACGAACGAACGTATCTTACCGTAACATAAAGAAACAATTTTAAATTACGTAAAGATCTTTTGAGGGATACCTTATTGCAGCATTTGTCTTCAATTGTTCATTGAGTTTAAGTGATAAGATATATATATCACTGGCCAAATAATGGTTTCACAGTGATATTACAGTCCGCATACAAAATACACATTTTCCTCAAACACTATTTATAGACATACTTCAAGGAGGGGTGCTTTTTAAATTTTTTTATATTTTGTTTTTTTAATATTTCTGATTTAAATTTTCGCACAAATAAATAACTTTGCCAGACTTGGGAGAAAAGAATAATCTGACTAAGGAAAATCAAGGAGTTGTAATAGTTATGTAAAACTGGATATTGAATGGAACATTTTCTGATATGTAAAGAAAAATAAATGATTACATTCTCCCAAATCTTGTCTGTCCCATGGTAAAACAATATTCCCTTTTTAGGCTTATTTATACCTTATCAGTGACGGTCGCCCGATCATTGACCTATTGTCGGGCAAATATCATCAGATTTTCGCTTTCTATTGCTTTTATTAAATAAGATAAATGCCTTAGAAAAATATACTGTATACTAGTTTAACCCCGTCACTTGTTATTGAAGTAACTGAACTAAGTCAGGAGGGGTCATTTATATGTGTGAAGGTCAGTACGGAAAACGACAATAATTCTGGGTATGAACAAATTTCGATTTTGATAGACAATATGCCTTTAAATTCGTTCATACTTGTACACAACGTTCACGATCTTTTATTACAACACTATTTCACTAAAGCGTACAATTTTTCCTGTTCTTGTGAAAGGCCTTTATCAATAAGAATCATACAGTTTACCTGAGACGCATTTAAACCACAGAATAATATTTCAGTTTTTCACACGTTGTGGTGAGGGGTCGCTATTGTACAAGCGAAATATTAATTGCAAACCCCATTGACTCACAGTATAGGAACCTGTGCGGCTGAAATATCTTATTGACGTGTTCTTCTGTAAACTGCATTACGGTTTCGGTGGAAATGGACTGCCCACGCTTTCAAAGCAGGTAATTTTTTTCAGAATTTATTATCGACAGATACCATGATTGATTTTCGAAAGTGACGAGTATTTCTCGTACCCAATTCGTCACTTGAATTTTCAAATAATCGTCGAAAAATGTTTGTAAAGATGCATTCTTCTTCTTCATTTGCTAATTCAAACTAATTAGTAACTACGATGACAATTGTATTACATGTTACAAGCCAATCAACGGATTATATCATTTTTGTTTTGATTGCGTAATCTTTGATCTCTCCTGGCTTGATTTACCTGGTTAAAGATATGATCCCGAAAAAGAATTCAGTCAACGATAATGATTTGTTTGTATGGCTATGACATTCATTGCACAATTCGTCACAATGTCAACCATAACGAACTATTTTTGCCACGTTTCATTTATGAAAATTTCGATATCATGTTTATTGAAATATATGGTATCCATTAAGTATTTTGAAAGTGATTTTCTGGAAAAGTCATAAATTTTGGTTAAAGAAACCAAGCATTTATAAATCCTTGCGGAAACTTAAAAAATAAAAAAGCGCCATCAAATGGACTACGGAATCCACCGAAGCTACTTTTAACCAAACGAACTTTTGATGTATGCATTCTCATTTCTGTGACATGAAATCTTTGTTCTCATATTTAATATGTTCATTTATATGCGACGGTTGGTCATTCAATTCGTTGAAATGCACTGCACGAGGACCCTTCAAATTTTTATCGATCTGCATACGGGAAGCAATTGCTATCTATTTATATAACTATTTACAAACATACATGTGTCTGCAATTAAGAAATAAATAACTGTAGTATTTGTATTCCAATTGCTGCAATTTGATTATGAGGTCTGAGAATTAATAATTTATTTTACAACCTCCTTCAATTTTGACGTTTGTGCTATATTTTCATTACCTACATCTAATCTATGTTGGACCATTGGGCAAATTGGCAGAGACATATTTTTTCTGCTGAAGACTACAAAAATAAGAGTTATTACAATTGTTGTGGTATTAGACCAAAGCACAGTAACATTTCAAAAAGGATGGGGGCGGGTGTTATTACAATGTGTGTGGTTATATACCACAGCACAGTAATATATATAAAAAAGGAGGGGGGAGTAATTACAATTTTTGTGTTATTCGATGAAAATCGTGACAGTGTTATGTTTTATGCGTTGGTTGCTAATTTACTAACCAATAAGGCAAAGTAACTGATCATAAGATTAAGCTCATTATATTCATGCTTAATTATTCATAATTAGAAACAAAATGATGTTCCAAAAATGTGACTAATGATCTCCAAATCCTGGCTGAATCCCTGTGTACCTGTTTAAATAAGTTACAGAATGTACATGATTCATTACTCTAACGGGCGCTGAAGTTTCTTTGGAGAAAATAACGCAACAAATTCAGAATGGAGTATCAAACGTTTGTTGTTGCTACCAGAAAATGTAATGTTTCCATTTCTTTATGTCTAAATGGCTTTCAATTTAGATTGTATTTGCACGGATAGCTTTGGATGTGAGAAGCAATCTTTTTCCAAAGAGGCGATACAGAAAACATAATTTTTCCTATTAAAAAATTGAATTGAAAAGATGAGTGTGCTGTCGGCTGTTTGCAGTAGCGGTGTAAGTCTGTTTGACGTTGCGTTTGAAAACGGTTTGTGACCCGATTGGCGCGCTAAATTTGTATTTATTAGCAATCAACTAACATTTATGCTTTATTACTCTTACATTTCAAACAAAGCGGAAAACAGTGTAATAGGTGATGATGCCATATGCATATAAAATAGTTGTTTAGTGGCATATTGTCTTTAGTAGGAAAATGGAGAGCGCGTACCCATGTTGTATTTACGACCATCAAATCAAAACTGATGCCGGCAAACTTCAAAAACAATACTGTTATCTCCATTATAATGTATTCAGAAGTAAACGCAAGTAAAATGAGAAGTTTTAAATCTTTCAGTTTACGTCTGCATTTGGGTCGTCTCTGCGATGGCAACAACCATGGAATTGATGCCATGAAAATTTAGACGTCATCCAATCAAAATCGACTTTACAAACAACATTGCATTAAAATGAGTAATAGAGACAACTCGCGTTTGCTCTAATTCAAGAAAAGGTGATCAAAGAATGGTTTATGTTCCAATCTGTGGAAACGTTAGGATAGATCTTGCAGTAAAACAAGGTCGTTGTACACATGGTTACTTTGACTTCTAATAGTTATTTGTTTTAATACATGGGAATTAATTTCTCTTTATATGAGGCGGATGACTAATTACAACGATTTAAATTGGAAAACAGAAGAGAAATTTATTATCGACAGTTATATATCTTCCCTCAGTTTACCATAATGTAGACAACACTGGCATTTCGTAAGCATAATTCTATGGATAAGGAAACTATCATTGATTTTGTTTTGGGTGGGGTTGGGGGGGACGGTGGGGGGATGTTGATTTTTCAAATAAATCTGATTATCTTAATATTTGTGAAAATAAATACACATAATTTTATTTTAGCACTATAGAAGCCTCACATTTCCTCAATCCGCACTCATATTATGAATTGTATGAAAAGGGTTAAATATCCTCGGTTTTGGCGGACAAAAATAGAGGCGAACGAGTTAAAAAGATACTTTGATCTCTCTAGATCTCCCAAGCTAACCCTCTTCCCCGAATTTCAAATGGTCTACTCAATACAGCTGCATTAGTTGGAAAATCAATGAGATCAATTCAGGTAAAGAAATGAACTATTTTTAATCAAATTAATGAGAAGAAACGATTTAATTTTAAGTTTAAAGCAAGGCTTTAACATGGAACATACGTTCGAACCAATTTCAGTTTCAAGATGGCCTTTATCGCCGGTTTAGGCGGAATTCTTAGATTCATCAGGTATACTACGGCACAAAGACTGCATTGAATGTGATGTACTTGGTATTTGCAGTATATAAAAAATTAGCAGTTATGCGACATCTGAAACTGCTGTCGCAAAATATATGTCATTGTTAATTCTTTAAGGTTTGGATTTCTGCTTTTTATAAAGATTACCCAATGCCAACATGATCCAGCTATTTGACTTCCTTTGCAATTTACTGAACATTTAATATATAAATCGTTGCCAGGTAGCGTTTCTTGTATTCGACGATCTTAAAATAATTTCTTATATAGTTCATTGTTTTCATTAGTGCATCATAAAAGTAGGAATAATCGACCAAATACTTCTAAACAGTACCTTTTGGCACGTCAAACAGTTTTCAGACGACACTGAAAACATACTTACAGTTGTCAAACTGGACGACCTCAAACAGCTTACATTCAATATATTTTAAAATGTCTATTTATTTGTCAATGCTGAGGTAATCATATCTGTAATTTTGCATAAACTGTGTTCATATCTATTGACATTAACAACACAAGTATCGGGAATAGTATTCCAGGATAAAGGGTCAAACGGGACAATCTTATGTTATCCTTGTTCAAAATAACCTGTTAAAATGATAAGTATGACACTATTGGGCTACTACATTAAACAAAAACAAAGATGTAGTCCTTGCATCAATCAATCATACGCATTCTGTCAATATTTTGGGCATGCAGGTTATTCGAATTTAATGAAAACATAGAACAACTTACCTGCCGTGAAAGCGTGAGATGTCGAATTCCACCGAAATCGTAATGCAGTTTGCAGATGAGTACGCCAATAAGAAATTTCAGGCACACACGTTCCTATACTGTGCTGACTGGCTATGTGCTGCCTGTCTAGAATATGTTTGTTTTTCTCGATCGACAGTTCAGAAGCTAGAAAACAATATGGTGAATATTGTCTGTCAATCATGCAAACAATAACTTATGCACATGATAGAACGCATTTTCAAGGCACCGGATGGATAGTTCCCTTTGCTTTAAGAGAATGGAACTGATAGAAGTTTAAAGTTTAATTTTGGCGCAAACGGGGAAACTTATATAATTTATGACAATGTGATTTGAATTTTAGGAATCCTCAGATTCAAATCCATTCAACTACTTGTCTACACTTTTATACATATGTATATTTCAAATGATAGTAATGTTATTTTAAAATATTTCCACTTTGTTTTACTTGTCGGTTTCTTTTAAGAGCCCCAGTTTTATACTGCTGATGCTCAGCAACTGACCACCTTCGTCAACCGTTTTAGATCATAGACGATCATGAGATTCACTAAGATAAATAACACGGTCCGTGCAATATTTATTTATTTATTGATGCTTTGGTGTCAGTGTTTTAACTGTAGACAGAGTTTTAAATTCAACATGGGTAGACTTATAGAAAGTGTGCAATCGTAAAATGCAGTGGCCAGCCTTCCCAGTCTGGTGGAAAATAAAGGGTATTGTTCTGGTTTGCCTAAGGTTGTGTGTGCAATTGACGGAACTTCACATGACACAAATTCCATCTAATGATCCCCAACAAAAACATACTTTCAGCAAACCAATTATTTCCATTGATTGATATGAAAAGAAAGTTTATAAAAAGTGATAATCATAAATTCCATCAATACCAATAAAACAATTACCTTTCATCTTAACTGAACATGAGCCGTCGTGGTCGTATGGTAGTTGAATTTACAACTACCTGTGCAATTGTTGCCTATCACCACATAAGTTGTGAGTTTGAACCTCATGCATGGCGAGGTATACTCGATAAAACATTATGTGATAAAGGTTGTCAGTGACTTGCGACAGGTCTGTGGATTTGACTGAAAAGCATGTTTTTATGATTCTTCTGAATCTTTATTCCAAACAAAATTACACGGAAATTATGTCATCTGTGCATTACTTTCAACTAGAGTAAAGCTTGCTGCTAACCTTAAACTGATAGTTGTATGATCTGACAATCTAGGAATACCATCATTAACATGAAATGACAAAATGTCATTAAATAAACACTCAGAAAAAATAAAATAATCAATTGTGTTGTTTCCATTATGCTTATAACAAGTAAATTTACCTGTGGAATCTTCCACTGTTCTCCTATTTATAATTCTCATTTTATATGAAATACACATATCAAGGAGTTGTTTCCCTCTGTCACATAATGTTTTTTTTTTCTTCATTGACCTGGTCTGTTATACTGAAATCTGGGGAATAGTTATCATAAATATTTATGCCATCGTTTGAATAATTGTCTATGTAATCCTTTTCACATCTAGTTCTGGCGTTCATATCACCACACAGAATGATATGACCTCGGTCTCGGTTTATAATAACATCATTTTCAATGGACTCAAGAACATTAATCCATACGGCGAACCTTCTGAGGTATGCATGCTATGCACATATAGGCATATTTTTTTCTAAATTAAAGAAGGATTTTTTCAGTAGCAACATCTGATATTCAGATGTAGACTTTAAAAATGTTATTCCAGGTTTTATAAAGGGCTTAATCAAAATTATTAATCCACCTGAGACTGCATTATTTGTATTGCTTCTTGGCAGCGGGTAACAAATATAATCTAAAACATGTGGTACTCCTGTATGTTTAGTTTCTGCTAAAGCTATAATGTCATATTGACCAATTTCTTTTAAGAAATTATTGTCTTTAAGTTTATTATTCTTTTGACTTTGTAGTTTATTAACATTCCAGTATCCCAAACGCACTGATGACATTTGTATACTAAATAACGGCAGTTAACAATCAACCCAATACAAAAGAATAAAAGTATACATGTATCTTTTTTAAGATTTCAATTAGCTATATGTTAACTCTCAATATATGTAACCTAAACTCTTCACTTAACTGAACAGATTTTCATGCATATATTGAAATGTATTTTGTATAATATTTAAATCTTAAATGAGAGAAACTCACTTCTCAAGCCACCTTAGCTTTCCACACAAATTTACATATTTTTTTACACTACTTATTCTACTCTTTGATACAGCTGTAGGTGTATACATCTAGGCTTAACCATTATGCATATATCTTCATCATGAATTGAATCAATAGTTTACCGCAAGGCTTGAGAAATGAGGTCTCTATCAGACAAGTCATATACATATAAATCTTGACTAGTATAGTAAACCCAATAAAAGCTAAACAAAACAGAACAAAATATCAATGTAATTTCCTTATTACATATACACCTATCTATGCATTTAAGTCATTTGTCAAAATTCCAATTTCATCTGGTTTCAAAATTGGACAATTAATAATAATTTATAGATTAATGCCAAAAATACAACCGGTGGCTTTGGAATACGTTTTCCCCTAAGGCTTTCTTATAGTTATTAATCAAGAATTATACACCTTTTCTGTTTAAATACACACCATCTCTATCAAAACAACTAGTATGTGGTATACCTCTGTATGTTAAGTGGTTGTAGTCACACCATACACTGTTTTATACCTGACTTATGACTTGCTTTAAATTAACATTGAATAATTCAATCTTTCTATTCAATTCTTGACTATCATTTCTTGGAAGATCTAGTGACACAATAATCTTACTATGTTAAAACTTATTTCTAGGAATTCAATACAATCACAAACATACAAGAACATAGACTATAAACAAGTAATTGGAGCTAACATATAATCTTAAATTATGAAAGCAATATTAGGAAGAAGACAAACTGTTACCTTTAAATGTTTCTCTTTTGGAGAATGAGTCTTTGATATACAAACAGATATATTTTGCCTCTTGAGGATTAATAGGTTTATTATTTGTAATAATAAGTCATCCTCCGTAGAATTTGTTTTGAATTTTTGAAAATAAATTGAAAACTTTCTCTAATGCAGTTATATAAGGGACACTAAATGATTTTGTTTTTCATTTTCAACTTGGTTAAGGCAATATTTTCAATATCTCTCTCCAGCTGGGGTAAAATGCTTATTGTGTCTCCCCGTTTCAGTAGCAAAAGAATGAGCACTCAGTCTAATCGTATATAAAAATAAAGTAAAACCTTTACTAATACGAAAGTTATTTTTGTAATTCAAAAGTTGTGTATACATTACTAAAGAAACGAAGCTTTCCCTTTTCTGTATTTTTAATATGAGAAAGTTGGCTCATAATTTTATTTTTTACCAAAAAACTTAATAAGATTTATCAAGACTTGACAAATTAAATAGGTTTATCATCTTAAATACAAATGTAACACAACTTGTGTTATTATGATTGAATAACTGCTTGTCTTCTTCAAATGCTCACCGAAATATATCATATTTACTGTGATCATTTTTTTTCTAATTGCATCAGTCTAGTATAATATCTCAACATAAGTTTAAAGGCTTTAAAATAAAGAGGAAACAATCCAACCTCTGCATGCAGAGCTAATTTAGAGGTATTTCTGTGAAAACCAAAAATATTCCTCATCATCATATTTTGGGCCTTTTCTAATGACAAAACATATATATTTTCTAGGTTGATATTAAAATAAGATATCGATATTTCTGATCCATATGTCATAATAGGTGAAATTATAGAATCATAAAGGTTAAGCCAGTTGTTTACAGATAGATTGTCCCCGAACTGAAATTTTGATCGGAGTCCAAAGTAGACCTTTCTACCTTTTTGAGCTAAATTATGATATGCACTATTAAGTTTACCATTTTAATTAAAAATCAAACCCAAGTATTTGTATTTATTTACTTTTTCTAGCACTATTTTTGAAAGTGAAGTTGAGGGCCAGTTCATTTGTTTGTGCATTTTTATTTGTTGAAAATATCATTATTTGAGCTTTCTTGCTGTTTATATTGAGACCCCATTCTTTACAATAAACTTCTAAGACATTCAGACAATGTTGAAGCCCACATGGTTTTTCAGAAATTAAAATCAGGTCATCAGCATATAGTAAATATCTATTCTTTTTGACTCAAAAGAAGATGTCATATGCTATGTATATTATTAGTTCTTTAAAAGAGAGGCAAACACATTAACCATCACTTGAATATATGTGAATAAAATACCAAAACTCACATATAAATGTATGAGCAGCTTTGTTATGAAGAACACTGAATCTTAATTTTGACATTTATACATAATATGCCTATTATTCGTGACGTAGAAATTGTCACATGCATAACACTAGCTAAAAAAAGAGGTCCACTGCCATTAACGTAATTGTAATGTAGTACACGAGGTCATTCGAAGATATAATAGTCAACTTGTATCCAAACTCTAATTTTCAAACCATCTTACGTCATCTCTACACAAGTGACAGCAAGTTTTCAATAATGTCTTGATGTATTGAAGAGTTGTAAACAATCTGAATACAAACTGTATTCTTGAGTGTAGCGTGTGATGAGTAAAATACGCGATGCGAAGATGCGGTTGATATATTTTACCACGGAATTGAGGAAAATTTGTAATGGCAAAATTGAAATTGAAATGTTTTTTTTTNNTTTTTTTTTATGTAATAGGATAAATATAGGCTGTCTGGCTTACTTGCTCCCCAAAACTTGTAATATTACTAATTGCAGACTATGATCGTGTCTGATAATACTTATTCCAGAAACAACTACCTGTGCAATCAGTACATATCATCACTTGTTGTGAGTTCGAATTCCGCTCATGGCGAGGTGTACTCGACACAACATTATGTGATAAAGTTTGTCAGAGACTAGCACCAGGTGGATGTTTTTTTTCCGCCTGCTTAGATTTCCACCCATAAAACTAACCGCCTCGATATAATTGCAATATTGTTGAAAGTGGAGTTAAAACACCATACCCCCTATATATGTATATGATTATCTGCTATATATTACAACAACAAAATACTTTCAAATATTGTCGTTTAGAACTTTGGAGATACAATTTGGGTATATTTTATATCTTTTGGGAGGGGACGTTTGGACCCATAACACTAGATTATCCCCACCACTTTTTATTGAAGTGCCTATTCCATGCCATACAAGTAAGCAGTCATGTATTTGTGTATTTGCGATTTTGTCCCTTTCTAAGATGTTGATATTTGATTTTGGAATTGTTCTGACAGTCTGATATTCTTTTTTTTTCATTTGATAAAATCATTATAAAATCACTACTAACAATTGTCATTCGTGATCATTCAATACCAGATGTGTTGGTGTATTCAAGCATCAGTAGCTGCTTGACAATCATTGTATTTGTAATTCAATCATTAAAGAACAGCAGAATTTGTAGAATATTATTGTCAACCAGTTTATAATTGCATTATGTTTTCTAATTTAACACTGATGGTACATTCGTATAATTGAATAACACAAGGTGTCAATTGGTAAAAATTATTAGTTTTTTTCTTTGCGACAGGAGAAAATTACAAGCCATACGGGTTATGAACATACAATATACGTTGAAAAAGCATAACATGAAATTAACAAAATTTTCATTGAATCAAAAGTGGAATACTTGTACCTCTAACATGTAATTCACGTACTATGCATATGTTTTCAACACTCACGTACTACATAAACACGTAAGTGAACACACCTGAACTATGTAACCACCTGTCCAACACTAATTTAAACACACCTGTACTGCATACACACTAGTTTGGACACAATTGTAATCCAAAAACACCTGGTTGAACACACATGTACTCCATAACACTTTACCGAACATATCTGAACTCCTTACCTATATATGTGAAGACGCGTGTACTCAATAAACATTCATTTGAATACGCATGTACAGCATAGACACCATTTTAAACACGATTGTATTGCAAAAACACACACGTATTCTATTAACATCATGTGAACACAATTGTACTCCATTGGTTAGTGAACACACATACCTGGTTTTTAATTAACAGTGTATTCGTTTTAGAACGGTTATCAACATTAGTTAGCACGTTGTTTTCTAATTGCCTCACTAATTATATATTAAACTATATATATTTCGTTGTTTTCCTTTGCTGGAAGAGAGTTCAGTAGATATTTACATGCTGGTTTACAAGATATATATCCAAGGTCAAAGAAGTCTTTCCTAGACAGTCTCCTCTTGTTGTTTTGACTTCTACAAGGAAAATTGGGAACGATGGGTTACGTCCGAAATATTTGCAACAGGTCACAAGTGACCACTATAACAAGTTGTTGTTTGGCAAAAACTGCAAGGTGTCTTTTCTTAACGTACAATGAACATCGCATTTTCAAAATAAGAGGACTCGCTTTACTTACCATAATATTTAGTGCGATTTGAAGTTTGTATTTAAATCGCTTAGCATAAGAAGCTTAGGCCTCCGTTAGAAAGGCTGAACACCGCAGCGGTAAGGCATGAGGTTCTATTTCTTAGGAATGATGTGCCATGCATGAACACAAAGTGTTATAAAGAAAAACAGTACCTTACATTGTATACATAGATATACGATAGACCAATAGCATATATTTCGTTAATAGTAGATTATATTAAGTACCATGCTATTTTGTCTAATATATATATTCTTATTTTTTCAGATGTCTAAAGTTTATACCTAGCATTAAACAGCACCGCCGTGGAAACCACAGAATAGTGATTGCAATTTTAGTAGTGGCATCTACTTTCTTTTATATTTTATGGAATATTTTTATCCCGTACAGTGATACATTATTTAAGAATATTTCAAATTCGTCTTATTATAATACAATTGATACAAACGAGAAAAAGAGAATTCCGCCCCCTGTACCAGTAATTGTTGTAACACCAGTAAATGGTGTAACACCTCCACCTGTTATAAGTTATATTAATCCACATAACTTCAAGTACCTTATTCGTGAAGACGATATTTGCAACTCTACAAACAGTTCTGTGTATTTGATTGTGATTGTTTGTGTAGCTCCTACCAACTTAATGGGTCGGATGACAATCACAGAAACATGGGGATCTGTTGTTAAAACGAACAAAGAAGTAAAACTCATATTCATGTTAGGTCAAACATTAAATGCTCAAGTTCATAATCAGATAAATAACGAAAGTAGCCATTTCCATGACATTGTTCAGGAGGATTTCTTAGATTCATATAGGAATCTGTCACTTAAATCCGCCGCCATGTTAAAATGGTCATATAAATACTGTCCGTCTGCAAAATATACAATGAAAGCTGATGATGATATGTTCGTTAATATAGAATATGCATTAAAAGTTTTAAAACTTAGAACTTTAAAAAATACTGTTATAGGAATGCAACTTACTGGTGCTCAACCTATTCAGGATAAAAATTCAAAATGGTATACGCCTAGAGGAATGTTCAATGAAACAGTTTATCCGTCATTTTGCAGTGGTACTTCATACGTTATTTCCGGTGATGCAATTGAAAGGTTATACAATACTACTTTAGTAACGCCACATTTTTGGTTAGAGGATGTATACATCACTGGTATATGTAGAAGAAAAGCACATGTGAACATATTTAATGATCATGGATTTACAAATGGAAAACCAACAGCAACGGGTTGCGTTTTCAGAAAGCGCATTACAGGACATAGGTATAATGAGAATGAAATACGAAAAATATGGAAAGAATTTACGAATCCTTCATCTAAGTGCTGATGCACCAAGAAGTGCCAGAAGGAATGGTAATGGACTTAATTATCCCTTCATATGACAAAAAAATGTGCCATAAATACATTTAATTCTGTTTTATATTTACATATACTTGCATGACTTTAATGTTTGTACAAAATGTTGTCAGAATTGACAAATCAATGAAGGGTGTCACGAGAGAAGCCGGAAATACATATCCTGCCGGACCATCTGAGTCCACTCCCAGTTTTAGTTGGTTTAATGTTTCTCTTTAGTTTTGTGAGTAGCGTTTTGTGAACCGTTGTTTGTCTTTTCCTACATTTTCCTTTGGTCATTGTATTTCCTGTCTTTATTATATTTACGGCTTCTGATTTTCACACATTCCTTTATTGTATGTGTTTACTGTAAATAACGACGTTTAAATAAAACAAGACACTGATACAAATGTTTGAACAAAGGTCGTCAACAATTCCACCAATATCTGCGAGGATGTGGGTGTAATATTGTCTGAAAAAGTAGAACAAAATCCAAAATAAAATATTAAATTTAATAAAAAAAATAAGGAAAAAAAAACACATGTACAAATATCAACACAATATCAAATAAGGTAAATGAACAAAACTTAACACACCAAAAATAATAAATGAAAAATGGAAATAAAAATAAACGGCAAAATAAATAATGAACTAAGCAAAAGTTATCGCTGATCACACACACATGCAAAATAAATAAAGTCTATGAATATAAACTAAACCAAGCAATCTAACATCACAACTGAAAATAAACTTAATGTGATGAAATAAAAATGTATGTTCTATATAGTTATAGCACATGCAAAACAAACTGCATCATAGCACACGCAAACATGTTTCGGGTAGATCCTTGGCACTATATTTGTTATTGCACTGATATTCCACAACAGCTAACTTTTGTTTAGTTTTGAATACTTTTTTTTTCGAAATCAACTCTGTATAAATACGATATATTCATTCACTTCACATATGCAGTAATCATTTAACACTTTTCTGATTTCCAAACTTGTATTTCCGGTTTACTAAATACCTGACATCTGGTTAATTAAATGTATACATTATGCTTGCGGTAAACTATGGATGGGTATACCTGACTTCCGGTTACTATACATGGGTATACCTGACTTCCAGTTTACTATAAATGGGTGTACGTGACCTCCGGATATCTACAAAATGGACACCAGACTTCCGGTGCGTGTTACTCAACCGTGCCAATCATTTGAATAGAGATATCCATACTCCCAAAATTCCACCAATAAACTGCTCAGCTTATACAAAATGGGACTGAACAAAAACCCCTGAAAACACAATTTACCTTCATAAGGGTTTGACCAACTATATGAATTCAAAATATTTGTGAAATTCGAATCGAAACGCCTGCAAATTTGACACGTGGACAATTTGAACAAAACCGATAAAACTACATGAAAATATAGAAATAACTGACCTGCATGTTCCTGAGAACAACCAAAATTAATGCTCCATGTCCTGTCCTGACAACACAATTTCACAAAACACAAACTACTTCTGGACAGCTAAACAACGTGTCACAATCTGCCTTGTCGAGCACACCTTGGGACAACCCGTATCATCAGTGGTCAAATGACTTACCTATACAGTCGATAAAGTTATGTCCAGTATTGATTTTCTGACTTGGCCATTTAAATGCATGTACTACTCACCTGTCGATTTAAAGCGTCAAATAACTATACGAAATTCTTTACAATATCTCAAAAACGAACAACCTCCTCTCACCTCAAATCATTCAACACAAGAAGACCGCGAAATACCTCGATTAAAATACAGTTCCTGTAATCAATGTACCACAGGATATTTATAATTGTACATTTGCACAATGTTAATTATTGATCAATTCGTATTTAGAGTTGAATTATTGATAATAAACATTGCTCTAATAATTAACTTGTACCCCATTTCATTGGTGGTATTTGAGCAAAAAAATGTGTTTCATTAACCAAATCAAGTTTTATTTTTCAATGCCCAATAATGAGTGATGAGAAGCTGCAAATCGAAGAAGGAGAGATAATGCAAATGTGAAAGTAAACAGACAAAAGGACCAACAATCATCAACAAAATATTACACAGGAAACTAAAGATAGAGCAACTAGTATCCCACACAAATCGTTGGCGGACACATGTGCTCCGGAAGAGTGTGTAGTTTCTGGTCTACTTATGTCACCATTCGTGTTACTTTTTTTTTTTTTGTAATTTCCATTTTTTACAGACACAACAGACAATACTGAACAATTACACAACAAGACAAACAATACTGGCAAATTATAAAATAACCTTATAAAAAGGACTAAAGGAGAAATGCATAAATAATGCCGGTAAAACAGTGGAAATGCATGTATATAAATGTATCAATATAGACATATCACTAACCCATATAATTCAATAATTTTGACCATTTTTCTTCATGCTTAATCAAATCTCCTGTAATAACTGCTGTCTATTTTTTCCAATTTTGTTCTACCTTTGAGATAAGTGGTTGACACATGATTTAGACCATTTACAGCAATGGATAAAGTGTTTTGCAAAAAGTTATAAAAAGTCGATGATCTCGCATGGAAATTCGTCCGTATTTGTATTGAATAGTGTGTTCTCCATCTTTAATTGAAGGTGTATTTCAAATATCTCTTCCGACAATCTTTCTACTTCCTGCCATAATTATTGGACATTATGACATTGACAAAGGTAATACATAATAGAATGTGTAGCAATTTTACAAAAGCTACGCAAATCAGAATCTTTGATTCCAATTTTATCCAAAAAAGTATTTGTAGGTAAGATTATGTGAAGTAATTTATACTGAATATTCTGAGGCTTATAATCATAAGTGATTTTAGATATGTTATTAAAGACATTTTCAAAGTAGATATCTGTTTCCAATTCAGATCTCCACTTTGATAACCCCTTGATAGTACCAACATCTAACTAAGATGGCATAAACTGTTGATACATTCCCTTTGAAAGACTATTGGAGTTAAGTATTCCACTTATTAAAAGACATGGATTTGTAGTCTTTGCTTCAAAATTAATATGTTTACTTTTAATTATTAAAACTAATCCAAAGTAATTGAGGCAATTAATCCTACAATTAAACTGACCCCATATTTCATAAATTTACTATAATTTACTTTAAGACCACTTATTTGATAAACATTGTTTAGCAACTTTACTGTGTTTCTGACTGATTTTTTACTTCCATCTAATAAAATGTGTGTATCATCTGCATATTGACATAATTTTAATTTCTTTTGTTTTAAGTTTGAAACCTTTTGTTTCATCTGATCGCCGAATTGAAATAGCTAGAATTTCAGCCCATAAAGGAAAAAGGTAAGGTGTGATAGGGCAACTTTTTCCAACACCACGTGAAACCTTGAAAGACTCTGTAGACCATCCTGTATCCAACACACAGCTAGATATATCATTGAAAAATAATGTTATCCAAAGCTGAAATGAGGAACCTAAGTTGAAAAATATTAAACATTTTTTGAGAAATTTTCAGCTAATAGAATCAGATGCTTTTTCGAAGTCAATTCCTAACATTATACATGAAAGATTATCTTCTTTTGCAAGATCTATTACTTCAAGAAGACTTCTAATCTTATCTCCTATATATCGGCCCTTAATAAATCCACACCGATTTTCACTTATGCTTTTCGTAAGTACCAACTTTAGTCTGCTGGCAATGCATTTTGCCATAATCTTATAATCAACATTTAATAAGGATATAGGTCTCAGAAACTTCAGTAATCTTGTATTTTTTCCCTTTTAGGTAGAAGTGTAATTATGCTTTGTTTCTGAGAAACATACATGTTCTTCTGTTCGTAACTATAAGAAAAGGAGTTCAAAACAATATGTTTAATGTCGTGTTGCTCGTGCTACACACCCGGTGCTAAGTAATGCACGAAAAAAGGGTCTGCTTGTGATTACGACACACAGTCTCTACAACCCTATCATCCCAGGCTTCTTGTGTGAAACTGTGAAATGCCGTTGTCTCTGCTACCATATCATTCAAGGGTTCTTGTCTGAAACTGTTACATGTCATTATCACTACAACACTATCATTCCAGGCTTCTTGTCTGAAACTGCTAAATGTTATTGTCTCTACAACCCTTTCATTCCATGCTTCTTGTCTGAAACTGCAAAAAGTTATTGTCTCTACAACCCTACCATTCCAAGCTTCTTGTCTAAAACTGTTAAATGTAATTTTCTCTACAACCATTTCATTCTAGGCTTCTTGTCTGAAACTGTTAAATGTAATCGTCTCTACTACCTTGCCATTCCAGACTGCTTGTCTGAAATTGTGAAATGTCATTGTCTCTACAACCCCATCATTCCAAGCTTCTTGTGTGAAACTGTGAAATGCCGTTGTCTCTGCAACCCTATCATTCCAGGGTTCTTGTCTGAAACTGTTAAATGTCATTATCTCTACAACCCTATCTTTCCAGGCTGCCTGTCTGAAACTGATAAATGTTATTGTCTCTACAACCCTATCTTTCCAGGCTGCCTGTCTGGAACTGATAAATGTCATTGTCTCTACAACCTTGTCATTCCAGACCGCTTGTGTGAAACTGTTAAATGTCATTTTCTCTACAANCCTATCATTCCAGGCTTCTTGTCTGAAACTGTTAAATGTAATTGTCTCTACAACCCTATCTATCCAGGTTGCCTGTCTGAAACTGCTAAATGGCATTTTCTCTAAAAACCTATCATTCCAGGCTTCTTGTCTGAAACTGTTAAATGTAATTGTCTCTACAACCCTATCTATCCAGGTTGCCTGTCTGAAACTGTTAAATGTCATTTTCTCTACAACCCTATCATGCAAGGCTTCTTGTCCGAAAATGTTCAATGTCATTGTCTCTGCAACCCTATCATTCCAGGCTTCTTGTCTGAAAGTACAAAATGTCATTGTCTCTACAACCCCATCATTCCAGGCTTCTTGTCTGAAACTCTCAAATGTCATTTTCTCTACAATCATATCAAACCTGGTTTCACGTCTGAAATTGTTAAATGTCATGCTCTCTAAAACCCTATCATTCCAGGCTTCATGTCTGGAACTGTAAAATTTCATTGTCTCTACAACCTTGTCATTCCAGACTTCTTGTGTGAAACTGTTAAATGTCATTGTCTCTACAACCATAGCATTCCAGTCTGCTTGTCTGAAACTGTGAAATGTCATTTTCTCTACAACCCTATCATTCCAGGCTTCTTGTCCTAAACTGTTAAATGTCATTGTCTCTACTCCCCTATCTATCCATGCTGTCTGTCTGAAACTGCTAAATGTCATTGTCTCTACAACCCTTTCATTCCAGGCTTCTTGTCTGAAACTGTGAAATGTCATTGTCTCTACAACCCTATCATCCCAGGCTTCTTCTCTGAAACTGTTAAATATCATTATCTCTACAATACTATAGTTCCAGGCTTCTTGTCTGAAACTGCAAAATGTCATGTTCTCTACAATCCTATCATCCCAGGCTTCTTGTCTGAAACTGTTAAATATCATTGTCTCTACAAACCTCACATTCCACGCTTCTTATCTGAAACTGTTAAATGTTATTTTCTCTACAGCCATATTATTCTAGGCTCCTTGTCTGAAACTGTTAAATGTCATTGTCTCTACAACCCTCACATTCCACGCTTCTTATCTGAAACTGTTAAATGTTATTTTTTCTACGGCCATATTATTCTAGGCTCCTTGTCTGAAACTGTTAAATGTCATTGTCTCTACAACCTTGTCATTCAAGACTTATTGTGTGAAATTATTAAATGTCATTGTCTCTACAACCTTATCATTCCAGGCTTCGTTTCTGAAACTGTTAAATGTCATTGTATCTACTTCCCTATAATTCCAGGCTTCCTGTCTGAAACTGTTAAATGTCATTGTCTCTACTCCCCTATCTATACAGGCTCTCTGTCTGAAACTGTGAAATGTAATTTTCTCTACAACCCTATCATTCCAGGCTTCCTGTCTGAAACTGTCAAATGTCATTATCTTTCCAACCTGTCATTCCAGACCGCTTGTGTGAAACTGTTAAATTTCATTGTCTCTACAACCCTATCATTCCAGTATTCTTGTCTGAAACTGTTAAATGTCATTGTCTCTACAACCCTTTATATCCAAGTTGCCTGTCTGAAACTGCTAAACGGCATTGTCTCTACAACTCTATCATTCCAGGCTGCTTGTGTGAAACTGTGAAATGCCATTGTCTCTACAACCCTATTATTCCATGCTTCTTGTCTAAAACTGTTAAATGTCATTGTCTCTAGAACCCTTTATATCCAAGTTGCCTGTCTGAAACTGCTAAACGGCATTGTCTCTACAACTCTATCATTCCAGGCTGCTTGTGTGAAACTGTGAAATGCCATTGTCTCTACAACCCTATTATTCCATGCTTCTTGTCTGAAACTGTCAAATGTCATTTTCTCTACAATCATATCAAACCTGGTTTCATGTCTGAAATTGTTGAATGTCATGCTCTCTACAACCCTACAATTCCAGGCTTCTTATCTGGAACTGTAAAATGTCATTGTCTCTACAACCTTGTCATTCCAGACCTCTTGTGTGAAACTGTTAAATGTCATTGTCTCTACAACCATATCATTCCAGTCTGCTTGTCTGAAACTGTGAAATGTCATTTTCTCTGCAACCCTTTCATTCCAGGCTTCTTGTCCTAAACTGTTAAATGTCATTGTCTCTACTCCCCTATCTATCCATGCTGTCTGTCTGAAACTGCTAAATGTCATTGTCTCTACAACCAGATCATTCCAGGCTTCTTGTGTGAAACTGTTGAATGTCATTGTCTCTACAACCCTATCATTCCAGGCTTCTTGTCTGAAACTCTCAAATGTCATTTTCTCTACAATCATATCAAACCTGGTTTCACGTCTGAAATTGTTAAATGTCATGCTCTCTACAACCCTACAATTCCAGGCTTCTTATCTGGAACTGTAAAATGTCATTGTCTCTACAACCTTGTCATTCCAGACTTCTTGTGTGAAACTGTTAAATGTCATTGTCTCTACAACCATATCATTCCAGTCTGCTTGTCTGAAACTGTGAAATGTCATTTTCTCTACAACCCTTTCATTCCAGGCTTCTTGTCCTAAGCTGTTAAATGTCATTGTCTCTACTCCCCTATCTATCCATGCTGTCTGTCTGAAACTGCTAAATGTCATTGTCTCTACAACCAGATCATTCCAGGATTCTTGTCTGAAACTGTTGAATGTCATTGTCTCTACAACCCTATCATTCCAGGCTTCTTGTCTGAAACTGTCAAATGTCATTTTCTCTACAATCATATCAAACCTGGTTTCACGTCTGAAATTTTTAAATGTCATGCTCTCTACAACCCTATCATTCCAGGCTTCATGTCTGGAACTGTAAAATGTCATTGTCTCTACAACCTTGTCATTCCAGACTTCTTGTGTGAAACTGTTAAATGTCATTGTCTCTACAACCATATCATTCCAGTCTGCTTGTCTGAAACTGTGAAATGTCATTTTCTCTACAACCCTATCATTCCAGGCTTCTTGTCCTAAACTGTTAAATGTCATTGTCTCTACTCCCCTATCTATCCATGCTGTCTGTCTGTAACTGCTAAATGTCATTGTCTCTTCAACCAGATCATTCCAGGCTTCTTGTCTGAAACTGTTGAATGTCATTGTCTCTACAACCCTTTCATTCCAGGCTTCTTGTCTGAAACTGTGAAATGGCATTGTCTCTACAACCCTATCATCCCAGGCTTCTTGTTTGAAACTGTTAAATATCATTATCTCTACAATACTATAGTTCCAGGCTTCTTGTCTGAAACTGCAAAATGTCATGGTCTCTACAATCCTATCATCCCAGGCTTCTTGTCTGAAACTGTTAAATATCATTGTCTCTACAACCCTCACATTCCACGCTTCTTATCTGAAACTGTTAAATGTTATTTTTTCTACAGCCATATTATTATAGGGTCCTTGTCTGAAACTGTTAAATGGCATTGTCTCTACAACCCTATCATTCCAGGCTTCTTGTCTGAAACTCTCAAATGTCATTTTCTCTACAATCATATCAAACCTGGTTTCACGTCTGAAATTGTTAAATGTCATGCTCTCTACAACCCTATCATTCCAGGCTTCATGTCTGGAACTGTAAAATGTCATTGTCTCTACAACCTTGTCATTCCAGACTTCTTGTGTGAAACTGTTAAATGTCATTGTCTCTACAACCATATCATTCCAGTCTGCTTGTCTGAAACTGTGAAATGTCATTTTCTCTACAACCCTATCATTCCAGGCTTCTTGTCCTAAACTGTTAAATGGCATTGTCTCTACTCCCCTTTCTATCCATGCTGTCTGTCTGAAACTGCTAAATCTCATTGTCTCTTCAACCAGATCATTCAAGGCTTCTTGTCTGAAACTGTTGAATGTCATTGTCTCTACAACCCTTTCATTCCAGGCTTCTCGTCTGAAACTGTTAAATGTCATTGTTTCTACAACCCTATCATTCCAGGCTTCTTTTAGGAAACTGTTGAATGTCAATCTCTCTACAACCTTTTAATTCAAGACTTATTTTCTGAAACTGCAAAATGTTATAGTTTCTACAACCCTATCATTCCAAGCTTCTTGTCTGAAACTGTTAAATGTCATTTTCTCTACAACCATATCATTCTAGGCTTCTTGTCTAAAACTGTTAAATGGCATCGTCTCTACAACCTTGTCATTCCAGGCTGCTTGTCTGAAATTGTGAAATGTCATTGTCTCAACAACCCTATCATTCGAGGCTTCTTGTCCAAAACTGTTAAATGTCATGGTCTCTGCAACCCTATCACCCCAGGCATCTTGTCTGAAACTGTTAAATATCATTGTCTCTAAAACCCTATCATTGCAGGCTTCTTGTCTGAAACTGTTAAATGTCATTGTCTTTACAACCCTATCATCCCAGGCCTCTTGTGTGAAACTGTGAAATGCCATTGTCTATACATCCCTATCATCCCAGGCATCTTGTCTGAAACTGTGAAATGTTATTTTCTCTACAACCATAGCATTCTAGGCTTCTTGTCTGAAACTGTTAAATGTCATTGTCTTTACAACCCTATCATTCCAGGCTTCTTGTCCTAAACTGTTAAATGTCATTGTCTCTACTCCCCTATCTATCCAGGCTGTCTGTCTGAAACTGCCAAATGTCATTTTCTCTACAACCCTATCATTCCAGTTTTCTTGTCTGAAAATGTGAAATGTCATTGTCTTTACAATCTTATCATCCCAGGCTTCTTATCTGAAACGGTTAATTGTCATTGACTCTACAACCCTATCATTCCAGGCTGTTTGTCTGAAACTGTGAAATGTCATTTTCTCTACAACCATAGCATTCTAGGCTTCTTGTCTGAAACTGTTAAATGTCATTGTCTCTACAACCCTATCATTCCAGGCTTCTTGTCCTAAACTGTTAAATGTCATTGTCTCTACTCCCCTATCTATCCAGGCTGTCTGTCTGAAACTGCTAAATGTCATTGTCTCTACAACCAGATCTTTCCAGGCTTCTTGTCTGAAACTGTGAAATGTCATTGTCTCTACAACCCTATCATCCCAGGCTTCTTGTCTGAAACTGCTAAATATCATTATCTCTACAATACTATAGTTCCAGGCTTCTTGTCTGAAACTGCTAAATGTCATGGTCTCTACAACCCTATCACTCCAGGATTCTTGTCTGAAACTGCTAAATGTCATGGTCTCTACAACCATATTATTCTAGGCTCCTTGTCTGAAGCTGTTAAATAGCATTGTCTCTACAACCTTGTCATTCCAGACTTATTGTGTGAAACTATTAAATGTCATTGTCTCTACAACCTTATCATTCCAGTCGTCGTGTCTTAAACTGTTAAATGTCATTGTATCTACTTCCCTATCATTCCAGGCTTCTTGTGTGAAACTGCTAAATGTTATTTTCTCAACAATCCTATCAAGCCAGGCTTCTTGTCTGAAACTGTCAAATGTCATTGTCTCTACTACCATATCATTCAAGGTGTCTTGTCTGAAACTGCTAAATGGCATTCTCTCTACAACGTACCTATCCAGGTTACCTGTCTGAAACTGCAAAATGGCATTGTCTCTACAACCCGATCATTCCAGGCTTCTTGTCTGAAACTGTTGAATGTCATTATCTCTACAACCTTATAATTCCAGACTTCTTGTCTGAGACTGTTAAATGACCTTGTCTCAACAACCCTATGATTCCAGGCTTCTTGTCTGAAAATGTTAAATGCCATTGTCTGTACAATCTTATCATCCCAGGCTTCTTGTCTGAAACTGTGAAATGTCATTTTCTCTACAACCCTATCATTCCAGGCTTCTTGTCCTAAACTGTTAAATGGCATTGTCTCTACTCCCCTATCTATCCATGCTGTCTGTCTGAAACTGCTAAATCTCATTGTCTCTTCAACCAGATCATTCAAGGCTTCTTGTCTGAAACTGTTGAATGTCATTGTCTCTACAACCCTATCATTCCAGGCTTTTTGTCTGAAACTGTTAAATATCATTGTCTCTACAACCCTATCATTCCAGGCTTCTTGTCTGAAACCGTTAAACGTCATTGTCTCTATAACCTTGTCATTCCAGATTTCTTGTGTGAAACTGTTAATTGTTATTGTCTCTACTACCCTATCATTCCAGGCTTCGTATCTGGAACTGTTAAATGGCATTGTATCTACTATCCTATCAGTCCAGGCTTCTTGTCTGAAACTGCTAAATGTCATTGTCTCTACAACCCTATCTATCCAGGCTGCCTGTCTAAAACTGTTACATGTCATTGTCTCTACAACCCTATCATTCCAGTCTTCTTTTCGGAAACAGTTGATTATCATTGTCTCTACAACCTTATAATTCCAGACTTCTTGTCTGAAACT
>MJUT01008211.1:191950-208810 GCA_002080005.1 Gigantidas platifrons
TATTATTCCAGGTTTCTTGTCTGAAACTGTCAAATGTCATTTTCTCTACAATCCTATCAAACCAGGCTTCATGTCTGAAATTGTTAAATGTCATGGTCTCTACAACCCTATCATCCAAGGCATCTTGTCTGAAACTGCTAAATTCCATTGTCTCTACAACCCTATCATTCCAGGCTTCTTGTCCTAAACTGTTAAATGTCATTGTCTCTACTCCCCTATCTATCCATGCTGTCTGTCTGAAACTGCTAAATGTTATTTTCTTTACAACCCGATCATTCAAGGCTTCTTGTCTGAAACTGTTGAATGTTATTGTCTCTTCAACCCTTTAATTCCAGGCTCCTTGTCTGAAACTGCAAAATGTTATTGTCTCTACAACCCGATCATTCCAGGCTTCTTGTCTGAAACTGTTGAATGTCATTATCTCTACAACCTTGTCATTCCAGACTGCTTGTGTGAAATTGTGAAATGTCATTGTCTCTACAACCCTATCATTCCAGGCTTCTTGTCTGAAAGTGCGAAATGTCATTGTTTCTACAACCCTATCTATCCAGGTTGCCTGTCTGAAACTGTCAAATGTCATTTTCTCTACAACCCTATCATTTCAGGCTTCTTGTCCTAAACTGTTAAATGTCATTGTCTCTACTCCCCTATCTATCCAGGCTGTTTGTCTGGAACTGCTAAATGTCATTTTCTCTATAACCCTATCATTCGAGGCTTCTTGTCTAAAACTGTTAAATGTCATTGTATCTACAATCTTATTATTCCAGGTTTCTTGTCTGAAACTGTCAAATGTCATTTTCTCTACAATATTATCATCCCAGGCTTCTTGTCTGAAACTGTTAAATATCATTGTCTTTACAACCCTATCTATCCAGGTTGCCTGTCTGAAACTGCTCAATGGCATTGTCTCTAAAATCCTATCATTCTAGGCTCCTTGTCTGAAACTGTGAAATGACATTGTCTCTACAGCCCTATCATTCCAGGCTTCTTGTCTAAAACTGTTAAATGTCATTGTCTCTACAACCCTATCTATCCAGGTTGCCTGTCTGAAACTGTGAAATGCCATTGTCTCTACAACCCTATCATTCCAGGCTTCTTGTCTGAAACTGTTAATTGTCATTGTCTCTACAACCCTATATATTCAGGTTGCCTGTCTGAAACTGCTAAATGGCATTGTCTCTACAACCGTATCATTCCAGGCTCCTTGTCTGAAACTGTTAAATGTCATTGTCTCTACAACCTTGTCATTCCAGACTTATTGTGTGAAACTATTAAATGTCATTGTCTCTACAAGCCTATCATTCCAGGCTGCTTGTCTGAAACTGTGAAATGTCATCTTCTCTACAACCATAGCATTCTAGGCTTCTTGTCTGAAACTGTTAAATGTCATTCTCTCTACAACCAGATCATTCCAGGCTTCTTGTCTGAAACTGTGATATGTCATTGTCTCTACAACCCTATCATCCCAGGCTTCTTGTCCGAAACTGTTAAATATCATTATCTCTACAATACTAAAGTTGCAGGCTTCTTGTCTGAAACTGCTAAATGTCATTGTCTCTACAGCCCTATCATCCCAGGCTTCTTGTCTGAAACTGTTAAATAGCATTGTCTCTACAACCCTAACATTCCACACTTCTTGTCTGAAACTGTAAAATGTCATTGTCTCTACAACCTTGTCATTCCAGATTTATTGTGTGAAACTATTAAATGTCATTGTCTCTACTACCCTATCATTCCATGCTTCGTATCTGAAACTGTTAAATGTCATTGCATCTACTACCCTATCAGTCCAGGCTTCTTGTCTGAAACTGCTAAATGTCATTGTTTCTACAACCCTATCATTCCAGGCTTCTTTTCGGAAACTATTGAATGTCATTGTCTCTACAACCTTATAATTCCAGACTTCTTGTCTGAAACTGTTCAATGTCATTGTCACTACAACCCTATCATTCCAGGCTTCTTGTCTGAAACTGCAAAATGTTATAGTCTCTACAACCCTATCATTCCAAGCTTCTAGTCTGAAACTGTTAAATGTCATTTTCTCTACAACCATATCATTCTAGGCTTCTTGTCTAAAACTGTTAAATATCATTGTCTCTACAACCCTATTTATCCAGGTTGCCTTTCTGAAACTGCTAAATGGCATTGTCTCTACAACCCTATCATTCCAGACTTCTTGTCTGGAACAGTAAAATGTCATTATCTCTACCATCTTGTCATTCCAGACTGCTTGTCTGAAACTGTTAAATGTCATTGTCTCTACAACCCTACATATCCAGGTTGCCTGTCTGAAACTGCTAAATGGCATCGTCTCTACAACCGTATCATTCCAGGCTGCTTGTCTGAAACTGTGAAATGTCATTTTCTCTACAATGATATCAAACCAGGTTTCATGTCTGAAATTGTTAAATATCATGGTCTCTACAACCCTATCATTGCAGGCTTCTTGTCTGGAACTGTAAAATGTCATTGTCTCTACAACCTTGTCATTCCAGACTGCTTGTGTGAAACTGTTAAATGTCATTGTCTCTACAATCCTATCATTCCAGGCTGCTTGTCTGAAACTGTTAAATGTCATTGTCTCTACAACCTTATCATTCCAGGATTCTTGTCCTAAACTGTTAAATGTCATTGTCTCTACTCCCCTATCTATCTAGGCGGTCTGTCTCAAACTGCTAAATGTCATTGTCTCTACAACCAGATCATTCCAGGCTTCTTGTCTGAAACTGTGAAATGTCATTGTCTCTACAACCCTATCATCCCAGGCTTCTTGTCTGAAACTGTAAAAATAACATTTTCTCAACAACACTATGATTCCAGGATTCTTGTCTGAAAATGTTAAATGTCATTGTCTATACAACCCTATCTATCCAGGTTGCCTTTCTGAAACTGCTCAATTGCATTGTCTCTACAACCTTATCATTCCAAGCTGCTTGTCTGAAACTGTGAAATGCCATTGTCTCTACAGCCCTATCATTCCAGGCTTCTTGTCTAAAACTGTTAAATGTCATTGTCTCTACAACCCTATCTATCCAGGTTTCTTGTCTGAAACTGCTAAATGGCATTGTCTCTACAACCCTATCATTCCAGGCTTCTTGTCTAAAACTGTTAAATGTCATTGTCTCTACAATCATATCAAACCAGGTTTTATGTCTGAAATTGTTAAATATCATGGTCTCTACAACCATATCATTGCAGGCTTCTTGTCTGGAATTTTAAAATGTCATTATCTCTACAACCTTGTCATTCCAGACTGCTTGTGTGAAACTGTTAAATGTCATTGTCTCTACAACCCTATATATCCAGGTTGCCTGTCTGAAACTGCTAAATGGCATTGTCTCTACAACCGTATCATTCCAGTCTCCTTGTCTGAAACTGTTAAATGTCATTGTCTCTACAACCTTGCCATTCCAGACTTATTATGTGAAACTATTAAATGTCATTGTCTCTACAACCTAATTCCAGGCGTCGTGTCTGAAACTGTAAAATGTCATTGTATCTACTTCCCTATCATTCAAGGCTTCTTGTCTGAAACTGTTAAATGTCATTTTCTCTACAATCCTATCAAGCCAGGCTTCTTGTCTGAAACTGCTAAATGGCATTGTCTCTAAAACCGTACCTATCCAGGTTACCTGTCTGAAACTGCTAAAAGGCATTGTCTCTACAACCTTATCATTCCAGACTTCTTGTCTGAAACTGTTAAATGACCTTGTCTCAACAACCCTATGATTCCAGGATTCTTCTCTGAAAATGTGAAATATCATTGTCTCTACAATCTTATCATCCCAGGCTTCTTGTCTGAAACTGCTAAATGGCATTGTCTCTAAAACCTTACCTATCCAGGTTACCTGTCTGAAACTGCTAAATGGCATTGTCTCTACAACCTTATCATTCCAGACTTCTTGTCTGAAACTGTTAAATGACCTTGTCTCAACAACCCTATGATTCCAGGATTCTTGTCTGAAAATGTGAAATATCATTGTATCTACAACCCTATCATCCCAGGCTTCTTGTCTGAAACCGTTAAATGTCATTGTCTCTACAACCTTGTCATTCCAGATTTCTTGTGTGAAACAGTAAACTGTCATTGTCTCTACTACCCTATCATTCCATGCTTCGTATCTGAAGCTGTTAAATGTCATTGCATCTACTACCCTATCAGTCCAGGCTTCTTGTCTGAAACTGCAACATGTCATTGTCTCTAAAACCCTATCATTCCAGGCTTCTTTTCGGAAACTGTTGAATGTCATTGCCTCTACAACCTTATAATTCCAGACTTCTTGTCTGAAACTGTTCAATGTCATTGTCACTACAACCCTATCATTCCAGGCTTCTTGTTTGCAACTGCTAAATGTCATGGTCTCTACAATCCTATCGTTCCAAGCTTCTAGTCTGAAACTGTTAAATGTTATTGTCTCTACAGCCCTATCATTCCAGGCTTCTTTTCGGAAACTGTTGAATGTCATTCTCTCTACAACCTTATAATTCCAGACTTCTTGTCTGAAACTGCTAAATGTTATTGTCTCTACAACCCTATAATTCCATGCTTCTTGTCTGAAACTGCAAAATGTTATAGTCTCTACAACCCTATCATTCCAAGCTTCTTGTCTGAAACTGTTAAATACCATTTTCTCTACAACCATATCATTCTAGGCTTCTTGTCTAAAACTGTTAAATGTCATTGTCTCTACAACCCTATCTATCCAGGTTGCCTGTCTGAAACTGCTAAATGTCATTGTCTCTACAACCCTATCATTCCAGACTTCTTGTCTGGAACTGTAAAATGTCATTAGCTCTACAACCTTGTCATTCCAGACTGCTTGTGTGAAACTGTTAAATGGCATTGTCTCTACAACCGGATCATTCCAGGCTGCTTGTCTGAAACTGTGAAATGCCATTGTCTCTACAACCCTATCATTCCAGGCTTCTTGTCTAAAACTGTTAAATGTCATTGTCTCTACAATCCTATTATTCCAGGTTTCTTGTCTGAAACTGTCAAATGTCATTTTCTCTACAATCATATCAAACCAGGTTTCATGTCTGAAATTGTTTGATGACATGGTCTCTACAATCCTATCATTGCAGTCTTCTTGTCTGGAACTGTAAAATGTCATTGTCTCTACAACCTTGTCATTCCGGACTGCTTGTGTGAAACTGTTTAATGTCATTGTCTCTACAATCCTATCATTCCAGACTGCTTGTTTGAAACTGTGAAATGCCATTTTCTCTACAACCATAGCATTCTAGGCTTCTTTTCTGAAACTGTTAAATGTCATTGTCTCTACAACCCAATCATTCCAGGATTCTTGTCCTAAACTGTTAAATGTCATTGTCTCTACTCCCCTATCTATCCAGGCGGTCTGTTTCGGAAACTGCTAAATGTCATTGTCTCTACAACCTTATCATTCCAGGCGTCGTGTCTGAAACTGCTAAATGTCATTGTATCTTCTTCCCTATCATTCCAGGCTTCTTGTTTGAAACTGTTAAATGTCATTTTCTCTACAATCCTATCAAGCCAGACTTCTTGTCTGAAACTGTCAAATGTCATTGTCTCTACTACCATATCATTCAAGGTTATTTGTCTGAAACTGCTAAATGGCATTGTCTCTAAACCCGTACCTATCCAGGTTACCTGTCTGAAACTGCTAAATGGCAATGTCTCTAAAACCTTATCATGTTTCAACAACCCTATGATTCCTGGCTTCTTGTCTGAAAATGTGAAATGTCATTGTCTCTACAATCTCATCATCCCAGGCTTCTTGTCTGAAACAGTTAAATGCCATAGTCTGTACAATCTTATCATCCCAGGCTTCTTGTCTAAAACTGTTAAATGTCATTTGTCTCTACTACCCTATCATCCCAGGCTTTTTGTCTGAAACTGTCAAATATCATTGTCTCTACAACCCTATCATTCCATGCTTCTTGTCTGAAACTGTTAAATGTTATTGTCTCTACAGCCCTATCATTCCAGGCTTCTTTTCGGAAACTGTTGAATGTCATTCTCTCTACAGCCTTATAATTCCAGACTTCTTGTCTGAAACTGCTAAATGTTATTGTCTCTACAACCCTATAATTCCATGCTTCTTGTCTGAAACTGCAAAATGTTATAGTCTCTACAACCCTATCATTCTAAGCTTCTTGTCTGAAACTGTTAAATACCATTTTCTCTACAACCATATCATTCTAGGCTTCTTGTCTAAAACTGTTAAATGTCATTGTCTCTACAACCCTATCTATCCAGGTTGCCTGTCTGAAACTGCTAAATGTCATTATCTCTACAACCTTGTCATTCCAGATTGCTTGTGTGAAACTGTTAAATGGCATTGTCTCTACAACCGTATCATTCCAGGCTGCGTGTCTGAAACTGTGAAATGCCATTGTCTCTACAACCCTATCATTCCAGGCTTCTCTTCTAAAACTGTTAAATGTCATTGTCTCTACAATCCTATTATTCCAGGTTTCTTGTGTGAAACTGTCAAATGTCATTTTCTCTACAATCATATCAAACCAGGTTTCATGTCTGAAATTGTTTGATGTCATGGTCTCTACAACCCTATCATTGCAGTCTTCTTGTCTGGAACTGTAAAATGTCATTGTCTCTACAACCTTGTCATTCCGGACTGCTTGTGTGAAACTGTTTAATGTCATTGTCTCTACAATCCTATCATTCCAGACTGCTTGTTTGAAACTGTGAAATGCTATTTTCTCTACAACCATAGCATTCTAGGCTTCTTTTCTGAAACTGTTAAATGTCATTGTCTCTACAACCCTATCATTCCAGGATTCTTGTCCTAAACTGTTAAATGTCATTGTCTCTACTCCCCTATCTATCCAGGCGGTCTGTTTCTGAAACTGCTAAATGTCATTGTCTCTACAACCTTATCATTCCAGGCGTCGTGTCTGAAACTGCTAAATGTCATTGTATCTTCTTCCCTATCATTCCAGGCTTCTTGTCTGAAACTGTTAAATGTCATTTTCTCTACAATCCTATCAAACCAGACTTCTTGTCTGAAACTGTCAAATGTCATTGTCTCTACTACCATATCATTCAAGGTTTCTTGTCTGAAACTGCTAAATGGCATTGTCTCTAAACCCGTACCTATCCAGGTTACCTGTCTGAAACTGCTAAATGGCATTATCTCTAAAACCTTATCATGTTTCAACAACCCTATGATTCCTGGCTTCTTGTCTGAAACAGTTAAATGCAATAGTCTGTACAATCTTATCATCCCAGGCTTCTTGTCTAAAACTGTTAAATGTCATTTGTCTCTACTACCCTATCATCCCAGGTTTTTTGTCTGAAACTGTCAAATATCATTGTCTCTACAACCCTATCATTCCAGGCTTCTTGTCTGAAACCGTTAAATGTCATTGTCTCTACAACCTTATCATTCCAGATTTCTTGTGTGAAACTGTAAACTGTCATTGTCTCTACTACTCTATCAGTCCATGCTTCGTATCTGAAACTGTTAAATGTCATTGTATCTACTACCCTATCAGTCCAGGCTTCTTTTCGGAAACTGTTGAATGTCATTCTCTCTACAACCATATAATTCCAGACTTCTTGTCTGAAACTGCTGAATGTCATTGTCTCTACAACCTGATAATTCCAGACTTCTTGTCTGAAACTGTTAAATAACATTTTCTCCACAACCCTATGATTCCAGGCTTCTAGTCGGAAAATGTTAAATGTCATTGTCTATACAACCCTATCTATCCAGGTTTCCTGTCTGAAACTGCTAAATGGCATTGTCTCTACAACCCTATCATTCCAGGCTTCTTGTCTAAAACTGTTAAATGTCATTGTCTCTACAATCATATCAAACCAGGTTTTATGCCTGCAATTGTTAAATATCATGGTCTCTACAACCCTATCATTGCAGGCTTCTTGTCTGGAATTTTAAAATGTCATTATCTCTACAACCTTGTCATTCCAGACTGCTTGTGTGAAACTGTTAAATGTCATTGTCTATACAACCTTGCCATTCCAGACTTATTATGTGAAACTATTAAATGTCATTGTCTCTACAACCTAATTCCAGGCGTCGTGTCTGAAACTGTAAAATGTCATTGTATCTACTTCCCTATCATTCCAGGCTTCTTGTCTGAAACTGTTAAATGTCATTTTCTCTACAATCCTATCAAGCCAGGCTTCTTGTCTGAAACTGCTAAATTGCATTGTCTCTAAAACCATACCTATCCAGGTTACCTGTCTGAAACTGCTAAATGGCATTGTCTCTACAACCTTATCATTCCAGACTTCTTGTCTGAAACTGTTAAATGACCTTGTCTCAACAACCCTATGATTCCAGGATTCTTGTCTGAAAATGTGAAATATCATTGTCTCTGCAATCTTATCATCCCAGACTTCTTGTCTGAAACAGTTAATTGCCATTGTCTGTACAATCTTATAATCCCAGGCTTCTTGTCTGAAACTGTTAAATGTCATTTGTCTCTACAACCCTATCATCCCAGGCTTTTTGTCTGAAACGGTTAAATATCAGTGTCTCTACAACCCTATCATTCCAGGCTTCTTGTCTAAAACCGTTAAATGTCATTGTCTCTACAACCTTGTCATTCCAGATGTCTTGTGTGAAAAAGTAAACTGTCATTGTCTCTACTACCCTATCATTCCATGCTTCGTATCTGAAGCTGTGAAATGTCATTGCATCTACTACCCTATCAGTCCAGGCTTCTTGTCTGAAACTGCAAAATGTCATTGTCTCTACAACCTTATAATTCGAGACTTCTTGTCTGAAACTGTTCAATGTCATTGTCACTACAACCCTATCATTCCAAGCTTCTTGTTTGAAACTGCTAAATGTCATGGTCTCTACAACCCTATCGTTCCAGGCTTCTAATCTGAAACTGTTTACTGTCATTGTCTCTACAACCCTATCATTCCAGGCTTCTTTTCGGAAACTGTTGAATGTCATTCTCTCTACAACCTTATAATTCCAGACTTCTTGTCTGAAACTGCTAAATGTTATTGTCTCTACAACTCTATAATCCCAGGCTTCTTGTCTGAAACTGCAAAATGTTATAGTCTCTACAACCCTATCATTCCAAGCTTCTTGTCTGAAACTTTTAAATGTTATTTTCTTTACAACCATATCATTCTAGGATTCTTGTCTAAAACTGTTAAATATCATTGTCTCTACAACCCTATTTATCCAGGTTGCCTGTCTGAAACTGCTAAATGGCATTGTCTCTACAACCCTATCATTCCAGACTTCTTGTCTGGAACTGTAAAATGTCATTATCTCTACCACCTTGTCATTCCAGACTGCTTGTGTGAACCTGTTAAATGTGATTGTCTCTACATCCCTATCATTCCAGGCTTCTTGTCTGAAACTGTTAAATGTCATTGTCTCTACAACCCTTTATATCCAGGTTGCCTGTCTGAAACTGTCAAATGTAATTTTCTCTACAATGATATCAAACCAGGTTTCATGTTTGAAATTGTTAAATGTCATGGTCTCTACAACCCTATCATTGTAGGCTTCTTGTCTGGAACTGTAAAATGTCATTGTATCTACAACCTTGTCATTCTAGACTGCTTGTGTGAAACTGTTAAATGTCATTGTCTCTACAATCCTATCATTCCAGGCTGCTTGTCTGAAACTGTTAAATGTCATTGTCTCTACAACCTTATCATTCCAGGATTCTTGTCCTAAACTGTTAAATGTCATTGTCTCTACTCCCCTATCTATCTATGCGGTCTGTCTCAAACTTCTAAATGTCATTGTCTCTACTTCCCTATCATTCCAGGCTTCTTGTCTGAAACTGTAAAATATCATTTTCTCTACAATCCTATCAAGCCAGGCTTCTTGTCTGAAACTGGTAAATGGCATTGTCTCTAAAACCGTACCTATCCAGGTTACCTGTCTGAAACTGCTAAATGGCATTGTCTCTACATCCATATCATTCCAGACTTCTTGTCTGAAACTGTTAAATGACCTTGTCTCAACAACCCTATGATTCCAGGATTCTTGTCTGAAAATGTGAAATATCATTGTCTCTACAACCCTATCATCCCAGGCTTCTTGTCTGAAACCGTTAAATGTCATTGTCTCTACAACCTTGTCATTCCAGATTTCTTGTGTGAAACAGTAAACTGTCATTGTCTCTACTACCCTATCATTCCATGCTTCGTATCTGAAGCTGTTAAATGTCATTGCATCTACTACCCTATCAGTCCAGGCTTCTTGTCTGAAACTGCAAAATGTCATTGTCTCTAAAACCCTATCATTCCAGGCTTCTTTTCGGAAACTGTTGAATGTCATTGTCTCTACAACCTTATAATTCGAGACTTCTTGTCTGAAACTGTTCAATGTCATTGTCACTACAACCCTATCATTCCAGGATTCTTGTTTGCAACTGCTAAATGTCATGGTCTCTACAACCCTATCGTTCCAGGCTTCTAGTCTGAAACTGTTAAATGTTATTGTCTCTACAGCCCTATCATTCCAGGCTTCTTTTCGGAAACTGTTGAATGTCATTCTCTCTACAACCTTATAATTCCAGACTTCTTGTCTGAAACTGCTAAATGTTATTGTCTCTACCACCTTATAATTCCGTGCTTCTTGTCTGAAACTGCAAAATATTATACTCTCTACAACCCTATCATTCCAAGCTTCTTGTCTGAAACTGTTAAATACCATTTTCTCTACAACCATATCATTCTAGGCTTCTTGTCTAAAACTGTTAAATGTCATTGTCTCTACAACCCTATCTATCCAGGTTGCCTGTTTGAAACTGCTAAATGTCATTGTCTCTACAACCCTATCATTCCAGACTTCTTGTCTGGAACTGTAACATGTCATTATCTCTACAACCTTGTCATTCCAGACTGCTTGTGTGAAACTGTTAAATGTCATTGTCTCTACATCCCTATCATTCCAGGCTTCTTGTCTGAAACTGTTAAATGTCATTGTCTCTACAATCCTATATATCCAGGTTGCCTGTCTGAAACTGCTAAATGGCATTGTCTCTACAACGTATTATTCCAGGCTGCTTGTCTGAAACTGTGAAATGCCATTGTCTCTACAACCCTATCATTCCAGGCTTCTTGTCTAAAACTGTTAAATGTCATTGTCTCTACAATCCTATTATTCCAGGTTTCTTGTCTGAAACTGTCAAATGTCATTTTCTCTACAATCATATCAAACCAGGTTTCATGTCTGAAATTGTTTGATGTCATGGTCTCTACAACCCTATCATTGCAGTCTTCTTGTCTGGAACTGGAAAATGTCATTGTCTCTACAACCTTGTCATTCCGGACTGCTTGTGTGAAACTGTTTAATGTCATTGTCTCTACAACCCTATCATTCCAGGCTGCTTGTTTGAAACTGTGAAATGCCATTTTCTCTACAACCATAGTATTCTAGGCTTCTTTTCTGAAACTGTTAAATGTCATTGTCTCTACAACCCTATCATTCCAGGATTCTTGTCCTAAACTGTTAAATGTCATTGTCTCTACTCCACTATCTATCCAGGCGGTCTGTTTCTGAACCTGCTAAATGTCATTGTCTCTACAACCTTATCATTCCAGGCGTCGTGTCTGAAACTGCTAAATGTCATTCTATCTACTTCCCTATCATTCCAGGATTCTTGTCTGAAACTGTTAAATGTCATTGTCTCTACTCCCCTATCTATCCAGGCGGTCTGTTTCTGAAACTGCTAAATGTCATTGTCTCTACAACCTTATCATTCCAGGCGTCGTGTCTGAAACTGCTAAATGTCATGGTCTCTACAGCACTATCATCCCAGGCTTCTTGTCTGAAACTGCTAAATGACATTTTCTCTACAATCCTATCAAGCCAGGCTTCTTGTCTGAAACTGTCAAATGTCATTGTCTCTACTACCATATCATTCAAGGTTTCTTGTCTGAAACTGCTAAATGGCATTGTCTCTAAAACGTACCTATCCAGGTTACCTGTCTGAAACTGCTAAATGGCATTGTCTCTACAAACTTATCATGTTTCAACAACCCTATGATTCCAGGCTTCTTGTCTGAAAATGTGGAATGTCATTGTCTCTACAATCTTATCATCCCAGGCTTCTTGTCTGAAACAGTTAAATGCCATAGTCTGTACAACCTTTTCATTCCAGGCTTCTTGTCTGAAACCGTTAAATGTCATTGTCTCTACAACCTTGTCATTCCAGATTTCTTGTGTGAAACTGTAAACTGTCATTGTCTCTACTACCCTATCAGTCCATGCTTCGTATCTGAAACTGTTAAATGTCATTGTATCTACTACCCTATCAGTCCAGGCTTCTTTTCGGAAACTGTAAAATGGCATTATCTCTACAACCTTGTCATTCCAGACTGCTTGTGTGAAACTGTTAAATGTCATTGTCTCTACATCCCTATCATTCCAGGCTTCTTGTCTGAAACTGTTAAATGTCATTGTCTCTACAATCTTATATATCCAGGTTGCCTGTCTTAAACTGTGAAATGCCATTGTCTCTACAACCCTATCGTTCCAGGCTTCTTGTCTAAAACTGTTAAATGTCATTGTCTCTACAATCCTATTATTCCAGGTTTCTTGTCTGAAACTGTCAAATGTCATTTTCTCTACAATCATATCAAACCAGGTTTCATGTCTGAAATTGTTAAATGTCATGGTCTCTACAACCCTATCATTGCAGGCTTCTTGTCTGGAACTGTAAAATGTCATTGTCTCTACAACCTTGTCATTCCGGACTGCTTGTGTGAAACTGTTAAATGTCATTGTCTCTACAATCCTATCATTCCAGGCTGCTTGTCTGAAACTGTGAAATGTAATTTTCTCTACAACCATAGCATTCAAGGCTTCTTGTCTGAAACTGTTAAATGTCATTGTCTCTACAACCCTATCATTCCAGGCTTCTTGTCCTAAACTGTTAAATGTCATTGTCTCTACTCCCCTATCTATCCAGGTGGTCTGTCTGAAACTGCTAAATGTCATTGTCTCTACAACCAGATCATTCCAGGCTTCTTGTCTGAAACTGTGAAATGTCATTATCTCTACAATACTATAGTTCCAGGCTTCTTGTCTGAAACTGCTAAATGTCATGGTCTCTACAGCCCTATCATCCCAGGCTTCTTGTCTGAAACTGTGAAATGCCATTGTCTCTACAACCCTATCATTCCAGGCTTCTTGTCTAAAACTGTTAAATGTCATTGTCTGTACAATCATATCAAACCAGGTTTCATGTCTGAAATTGTTAAATATCATGGTCTCTACAACCCTATCATTGCAGGCTTCTTGTCTGGAACTTTAAAATGGCATTATCTCTACAACCTTGACATTCCAGACTGCTTGTCTGAAACTGTTAAATGCCATTGTCTCTACTACCATATCATTCAAGGTTTCTTGTCTGAAACTGCTAAATGGCATTGTCTCTAAAACCGTACCTATCCAGGTTACCTGTCTGAAACTGCTAAATGGCATTGTCCCTTCAACCTTATCATGTTTCAACAACCCTATGATTCCAGGCTTCTTGTCTGAAAATGTGAAATGTCATTGTCTCTACAATCTTATCATCCCAGGCTTCTTGTCTGAAACAGTTAAATGCCATAGTCTGTACAATCTTATCATTCCAGGCTTCTTGTCTGAAACCGTTAAATGTCATTGTCTCTACAACCTTGTCATTCCAGATTTCTTGTGTGAAACTGTAAACTGTCATTGTCTCTACTACCCTATCAGTCCATGCTTCGTATCTGAAACTGTTAAATGTCATTATATCTACTACCCTATCAGTCCAGGCTTCTTTTCGGAAACTGTTGAATGTCATTCTCTCTACAACCATATAATTCCAGACTTCTTGTCTGAAACTGCTCAATGTCATTGTCTCTACAACCTGATAATTCCAGACTTCTTGTCTGAAACTGTTCAATGTCATTGTATCTACAACCCTATAATTCCATGGTTCTTTTCTGAAACTGCAAAATGTTATAGTCTGTACAACCCTATCATTCCAAGCTTCTTGTCTGAAACTGTTAAATGCCATTGTCTCTACAACCCTATCTATCCAGGTTGCCTGTCTGAAACTGCTAAATGTCATTGTCTCTACAACCCTATCATTCCAGACTTCTTGTATGGAACTGTAAAATGGCATTATCTCTACAACCCTATCATTCCAGGCTTCTTGTCTGAAACTGTTAAATGTCATTGTCTCTACAATCCTATATATCCAGGTTGCCTGTCTGAAACTGCTAAATGACATTGTCTCTACAACCGTATCATTCAAGGCTGCTTGTCTGAAACTGTGAAATGCCATTGTCTCTACAACCCTATCGTTCCAGGCTTCTTGTCTAAAACTGTTAAATGTCATTGTCTCTACAATCCTATTATTCCAGGTTTCTTGTCTGAAACTGTCAAATGTCATTTTCTCTACAATAATATCAAACCAGGTTTCATGTCTGAAATTGTTAAATGTCATGGTCTCTACAAGCCTATCATTGCAGGCTTCTTGTCTGGAACTGTAAAATGTCATTGTCTCTACAACCTTGTCATTCCGGACTGCTTGTGTGAAACTGTAAACTGTCATTGTCTCTACTACCCTATCAGTCCATGCTTCGTATCTGAAACTGTTAAATGTCATTGTATCTACTACCCTATCAGTCCAGGCTTCTTTTCGGAAACTGTTGAATGTCATTCTCTCTGCAACCATATAATTCCAGACTTCTTGTCTGAAACTGCTGAATGTCATTGTCTCTACAACCTGATAATTCCAGACTTCTTGTCTGAAACCGTTCAATGTCATTGTCTCTACAACCCTATAATTCCATGCTTCTTTTCTGAAACTGCAAAATGTTATAGTCTCTACAACCATATCATTCCAAGCTTCTTGTCTGAAACTGTTAAATGCCATTGTCTCTACAACCCTATCTATCCAGGTTGCCTGTCTGAAACTGATAAATGTCATTGTCTCTACAACCCTATCATTCCAGACTTCTTGTCTGGAACTGTAAAATGGCATTATCTCTACAACCTTGTCATTCCAGACTGCTTGTGTGAAACTGTTAAATGTCATTGTCTCTACATCCCTATCATCCCAGGCTTCTTGTCTGAAACTGTGAAATGCCATTGTCTCTACAACCCTATCGTTCCAGGCTTCTTGTCTAAAACTGTTAAATGTCATTGTCTCTACAATCCTATTATTCAAGGTTTCTTGTCTGAAACTGTCAAATGTCATTTTCTCTACAATCATATCAAACCAGGTTTCATGTCTTAAATTGTTAAATGTCATGGTCTCTACAACCCTATCATTGCAGGCTTCTTGTCTGGAACTGTAAAATGTCATTGTCTCTACAACCTTGTCATTCCGGACTGCTTGTGTGAAACTGTTAAATGTCATTGTCTCTACAATCCTATCATTCCAGGCTGCTTGTCTGAAACTGTGAAATGTAATTTTCTCTACAACCCTATCATTCCAGGCTTCTTGTCCTAAACTGTTAAATGTCATTGTCTCTACTCCCCTATCTATCCAGGTGGTCTGTCTGAAACTGCTAAATGTCATTGTCTCTACAACCAGATCATTCCAGGCTTCTTGTCTGAAACTGTGAAATGTCATTATCTCTACAATACTATAGTTCCAGGCTTCTTGTCTGAAACTGCTAAATGTCATGGTCTCTACAGCCCTATCATCCCAGGCTTCTTGTCTGAAACTGTGAAATGCCATTGTCTCTACAACCCTATCATTCCAGGCTTCTTGTCTAAAACTGTTAAATGTCATTGTCTCTACAATCATATCAAACCAGGTTTCATGTCTGAAATTGTTAAATATCATGGTCTCTACAACCCTATCATTGCAGGCTTCTTTTCTGGAACTTTAAAATGTCATTATCTCTACAACCTTGACATTCCAGACTGCTTGTCTGAAACTGTTAAATGCCATTGTCTCTACTACCATATCATTCAGGGTTTCTTGTCTGAAACAGTTAAATGCCATAGTCTGTACAATCTTATCATTCCAGGCTTCTTGTCTGAAACCGTTAAATGTCATTGTCTCTACAACCTTGTCATTCCAGATTTCTTGTGTGAAACTGTAAACTGTCATTGTCTCTACTACCCTATCAGTCCATGCTTCGTATCTGAAACTGTTAAATGTCATTGTATCTACTACCCTATCTGTCCAGGCTTCTTTTCGGAAACTGTTGAATGTCATTCTCTCTACAACCATATAATTCCAGACTTCTTGTCTGAAACTGCTGAATGACATTGTCTCTACAACCTGATAATTCCAGACTTCTTGTCTGAAACCGTTCAATGTCATTGTCTCTACAACCCTATAATTCCAGACTTCTTGTCTGGAACTGTAAAATGGCATTATCTCTACAACCTTGTCATTCCAGACTGCTTGTGTGAAACTGTTAAATGTCATTGTCTCTACATCCCTATCATTCCAGGCTTCTTGTCTGAAACTGTTAAATGTAATTTTCTCTACAATCCTATATATCCAGGTTGCCTGTCTGAAACTGCTAAATGACATTGTCTCTACAACCGTATCATTCCAGGCTGCTTGTCTGAAACTGTGAAATGCCATTGTCTCTACAACCCTATCGTTCCAGGCTTCTTGTCTTAAACTGTTAAATGTCATTGTCTCTACAATCCTATTATTCCAGGTTTCTTGTCTGAAACTGTCAAATGTCATTTTCTCTTCAATCATATCAAACCAGGTTTCATGTCTGAAATTGCTAAATGTCATGGTCTCTACAACCCTACCATTGCAGGCTTCTTGTCTGGAACTGTAAAATGTCATTGTCTCTACAATCTTGTCATTCCGGACTGCTTGTGTGAAACTGTTAAATGTCATTGTCTCTACAATCCTATCATTCCATGCTGCTTGTCTGAAACTGTGAAATGTAAT
>MJUT01008211.1:217034-229835 GCA_002080005.1 Gigantidas platifrons
TGTCATTGTCTCTACTACCCTATCAGTCCATGCTTCGTATCTGAAACTGTTAAATGTCATTGTATCTACTACCCTATCAGTCCAGGCTTCTTTTCGGAAACTGTTGAATGTCATTCTCTCTACAACCATATAATTCCAGATTTCTTGTCCGAAACTGCTGAATGTCATTGTCTCTACAACCTGATAATCCCAGACTTCTTGTCTGAAACTGTTCAATGTCATTGTCTCTACAACCCTATAATTCCATGCTTCTTTTCTGAAACTGCAAAATGTTATAGTCTCTACAACCCTATCATTCCAAGCTTCTTGTCTGAAACTGTTAAATGCCATTTTCTCTACAACCATATCATTCTAGGCTTCTTGTCAAAAACTGTTAAATGCCATTGTCTCTACAACCCTATCTATCCAGGTTGCCTGTCTGAAACTGCTAAATGTCATTGTCTCTACAACCCTATCATTCCAGAAATCTTGTCTGGAACTGTAAAATGGCATTATCTCTACAACCTTGTCATTCCAGACTGCTTGTGTAAAACTGTTAAATGTCATTGTCTCTACATCCCTATCATTCCAGGCTTCTTGTCTGAAACTGTTAAATGTCATTGTCTCTACAATCCTATATATCCAGGTTGCCTGTCTGAAACTGCTAAATGGCATTGTCTCTACAACCGTATCATTCCAGGCTGCTTGTCTGAAACTGTGAAATGCCATTGTCTCTACAACCCTATCGTTCCAGGCTTCTTGTCTAAAACTGTTAAATGTCATTGTCTCTACAATCCTATTATTCCAGGTTTCTTGTCTGAAACTGTCAAATGTCATTTTCTCTACAATCATATCAAACCAGGTATCATGTCTGAAATTGTTAAATGTCATGGTCTCTACAACCCTATCATTGCAGGCTTCTTGTCTGGAACTGTAAAATGTCATTGTCTCTACAACCTTGTCATTCCGGACTGCTTGTGTGAAACTGTTAAATGTCATTGTCTCTACAATCCTATCATTCCAGGCTGCTTGTCTGAAACTGTGAAATTTAATTTTCTCTACAACCATAGCATTCTAGGCTTCTTGTCTGAAACTGTTAAATGTCATTGTCTCTACAACCCTATCATTCCAGGCTTCTTGTCCTAAACTGTTAAATGTCATTGTCTCTACTCCCCTATCTATCCAGATGGTCTGTCTGCAACTGCTAAATGTCATTGTCTCTACAACCAGATCATTCCAGGCTTCTTGTCTGAAACTGTGAAATGTCATTATCTCTACAATACTATAGTTCCAGGCTTCTTGTCTGAAACTGCTAAATGTCATGGTCTCTACAGCCCTATCATCCCAGGCTTCAGGCTTCTTGTCTGAAATTGTGAAATGCCATTGTCTCTACAACCATATCATTCCAGGCTTCTTGTCTAAAACTGTTAAATGTCATTGTCTCTACAATCATATCAAACCAGGTTTCATGTCTGAAATTGTTAAATATCATGGTCTCTACAACCATATCATTGCAGGCTTCTTGTCTGGAACTTTAAAATATAATTATCTCTACAACCTTGTCATTCCAGACTGCTTGTCTGAAACTGTTAAATGTCATTGTCTCGAAAATCATATCAAGCCAGGTTTCATGTCTGAAATTGTTAAATATCATGGTCTCTACAAACCTATCATTGAAGGCTTCTTGTCTGGAACTTTAAAATGTCATTATCTCTACAAACTTGTCATTCCAGACTGCTTGTCTGAAACTGTTAAATGCCATTTTCTCTACAACCATATCATTCTAGGCTTCTTGTCTAAAACTGTTAAATGTCATTGTCTCTACAACCCTTTCTATCCAGGTTGCCTGTCTGAAACTGCTAAATGGCATTGTCTCTACAACCGTATCATTCCAGGCTGCTTGTCTGAAACTGTGAAATGCCATTATCTCTACAACCCTATCATTCCAGGCTTCTTGTCTAAAACTGTTAAATGTCATTGTCTCTACAATCCTATTATTCCAGGTTTCTTGTCTGAAACTGTCAAATGTCATTTTCTCTACAATCATATCAAACCAGGTTTCATGTCTGAAATTGTTAAATGTCATGGTCTCTACAACCCTATCATTGCAGGCTTCTTGTCTGGAACTGTAAAATGTCATTTTCTCTACAACCTTGTCATTCCGGTCTGCTTGGGTGAAACTGTAAAATGTCATTGTCTCTACAATCCTATCATTCCAGGCTCCTTGTCTGAAACTGTGAAATGTCATTTTCTCTACAACCCTAGTATTCTAGGCTTCTTGTCTGAAACTGCTAAATGTCATTGTCTCTACAACCCTATCATTCCAGGCTTCTTGTCATAAACTGTTAAATGTCATTGTCTCTACGCCCCTATCTATCCAGGCGGTCTGTCTGAAACTGCTAAATGTCATTGTCTCTACAACCAGATCATTCAAGGCTTCTTGTCTGAAACTGTGAAATGTCATTATCTCCACAACCCTATCATCCCAGGCTTCTTGTCTGAAACTGTTAAATGTCATTATCTCTACAATACTATAGTTCCAGGCTTCTTGTCTGAAGCTCCTAAATGACATGGTCTCTACAGCCATATCATCCCAGGCTTCTTTTCTGAAACTGTGAAATGCCATTGTCTCTACAACCCTATCATTCCAGGCTTCTTGTCTAAAACTGTTAAATGTCATTGTCTCTACAATCATATCAAACCAGGTTACATGTCTGAAATTGTTAAATATCATGGTCTCTCCAACCCTATCATTGCAGGCTTCTTGTCTGGAACTTTAAAATGTCATTATCTCTACAGCCTTGTCATTCCAGACTGCTTGTCTGAAACTGTTAAATACTATTTTCTCTACAACCATATCCTTATAGGCTTCTTGTCTAAAGCTGTTAAATGTCATTGTCTCTACAATCCTATCTATCCAGGTTGCCTGTCTGAAACTGCTAAATGTCATTGTCTCTACAACCCTATCATTCCAGACTTCTTGTCTGGAACTGTAAAATGTAATTATCTCTACAACCTTGTCATTCCAGACTGCTTGTCTGAAACTGTTAAATGTCATTGTCTCTACAATCCTATATATCCAGGTTGCCTGTCTGAAACTGCTAAATGGCATTGTCTCTACAACCGTATCATTCCAGGCTGCTTCTCTGAAACTGTGAAATGCCATTGTCTCTACAACCCTATCATTCCAGGCTTCTTGTCTAAAACTGTTAAATGTCATTGTCTCTACAATCCTATTATTCCAGGTTTCTTGTCCGTAACTGTCAAATGTCATTGTCTCTACAACCTTGTCATTCCGGACTGCTTGTGTGAAACTGTTAAATGTCATTGTCTCTACAATCCTATAATTCCAGGCTGCTTGTCTGAAACTGTGAAATGTTATTTTCTCTACAACCATAGCATTCTAGGCTTCTTGTCTGAAACTGTTAAATGTCATTGTCTCTACAACCCTATCATCCCAGGCTTCTTGTCTGAAACTGTTAAATATCATTATCTCTACAATACTATAGTTCCAGGCTACTTGTCTGAAACTGCTAAATGTCATGTTCTCTACAGCCCTATCATCCCAGGCTTCTTCTCTGAAGCTGTGAAATGCCATTGTCTCTACAACCCTATCATTCCAGGCTTCTTGTCTAAAACTGTTAAATGTCATTGTCTCTACAATCATATCAAACCAGGTTTCATGTCTGAAATTGTTAAATATCATGGTCTCTACAACCCTATCATTGCAGACTGATTGTGTGAAACTGTTAAAGGTCATTGTCTCTACAACCCTTTCATTCCAGGCTTCTTGTCTGAAACTGTTAATTGTCATTTTCTCTACATCCCTATATATCCAGGTTGCCTGTCTGAAACTGCTAAATGGCATTGTCTCTACAACCGTATCATTCCAGGCTCCTTGTCTGAAACTGTTAAATGTCATTGTCTCTACAACCTTGTCATTCCAGACTTATTGTGTGAAACTATTAAAATATCATTGTCCCTACAACCTTATCATTCCAGGCGTCGTGTCTGAAACTGTTAAATGTCATTGTATCTACTTCCCTATCATTCCAGGCTTCTTGTCAGAAACTGTTAAATGTCATTTTCTCTACAATCCTATCAAGCCAGGCTTCTTGTCTGAAACTGTCAAATGTCATTGTCTCTACAACCATATCATTCAAGGTTTCTTGTCTGAAACTGCTAAATGGTATTGTCTCTAAAACCGTACCTATCCAGGATACCTGTCTGAAACTGCTAAATGTCATTGCCTCTACAACCTTATCATTCCAGACATCTTGTCTGAAACTGTTAAATGACTTTGTCTCATCAACCCTATGATTCCAGGCTTCTTGTCTGAAAATGTGAAATGTCATTGTCTGTACAATCTTATCATCCCAGGCTTCTTGTCTGAAACAGTTAAATGCCATTGTCTGTACAATCTTAACATCGCAGGCTTCTTGTTTGAAACTGTTAAATGTCATTTGTCACTACAACCCTATCATCCCAGGCTTTTTGTCTGAAATTGTTAAATATCATTGTCTCTACAACCATATCATTCCAGGCTTCTTGTCTGAAACCGTTAAATGTCATTGTCTCTACAACCTTGTCATTCCAGATTTCTTGTGTGAAACTGTAAACTGTCATTGTCTCTACTACCCTATCATTCCATGCTTCGTATCTCAAACTGTTAAATGTCATTGTATTTACTACCCTATCAGTCCAGGCTTCTTGTCTGAAACTGCAAAATGTCATTTTCTATACAACCCTATCATTCCAGGTTTCTTTTCGGAAACTGTTGAATGTCATTGTCTCTACAACCTTATAATTCCAGACTTCTTGTCTGAAACTGTTCAATGGCATTATAACTACAACCCTATCATTCCAGGCTTCTTGTCTGAAACTTCAAAATTGTATAGTCTCTACAACCGTATCATTCCAAGCTTCTTTTCTGAAGCTGTTAAATGCCATTTTCTCTACAACCATATCATTCTAGGCTTCTTGTCTAAAACTGTTAAATGTCATTGTCTCTACAACCCTATCTATCCAGGTTGCCTGTCTGAAACTGCTAAATGTCATTGTCTCTACAACCCTATCATTCCAGACTTCTTGTCTGGAACTGTAAAATGTCATTATCTCTACAACCTTGTCATTCCAGACTGCTTGTGTGAACCTGTTAAATGTCATTGTCTCTACATCCCTATCATTCCAGGCTTCTTGTCTGAAACTGTGAAATGTCATTATCTCTACAATACTGTAGTTCCAGGCTTCTTGTCTGAAACTGCTAAATGTCATGGTCTCTACAGCCCTATCATCCCAGGATTCTTGTCTGAAACTGTTAAATATCATTATCTCTACAATACTGTAGTTCCAGGCTTCTTCTCTGAAACTGTTAAATGTCATTGTCTCTACAATCCTATATATCCAGGTTGCCTGTCTGAAACTGCTAAATGTTATTGTCTCTACAACCATATCATTCCAGACTTCTTGTCTGGAACTGTAAAATGTCATTATCTCTACAACCTTGTCATACCAGACTGCTTGTGTGAAACTGTTAAATGTCATTGTCTCTACATCCCTATCATTCCAGGCTTCTTGTCTGAAACTGTTAAATGTCATTGTCTCTACAATCCTATATATCCAGGTTGCCTGTCTGAAACTGCTAAATGCCATTGTCTCTACAACCGTACCATTCCAGGCTGCTTATCTGAAACTGTGAAATGCCATTGTCTCTACAACCCTATCATGCCAGGGTTCTTGTCTGAAACTGTGAAATACCATTGTCTCTACAACCCTATCATTCCAGGCTTCTTGTCTAAAACTGTTAAATGTCATTGTCTCTACAATCATATCAAACCAGGTTTCATGTCTGAAATTGTTAAATATCATGGTCTCTACAACCCTATCATTGCAAGCTTCTTGTCTGGAACTTTAAAATGTCATTATCTCTACAACCTTGTCATTCCAGACTGCTTGTGTGAAACTGTTAAATGTCATTGTCTCTACAATCCTATATATCCAGGTTGCCTGTCTGAAACTGCTAAATGGCATTGTCTCTACAACCCTATCATTCGAGGCTTCTTGTCTAAAACTGTTAAATGTCATTGTCTCTACAATCCTATTATTCCAGGTTTCTTGTCCGAAACTGTCAAATGTCATTTTCTCTACAAACATATCAAACCAGGTTTCATGTCTGAAATTGTTAAATGTCATGGTCTCTACAACCCTATCATTGCAGGCTTCATGTCTGGAACTGTAAAATGTCATTATCTCTACAACCTTGTCATTCCAGACTGCTTGTGTGAAGCTGTTAAATGTCATTGTCTCTACAACCGTATCATTCCAGGCTCCTTGTCTGAAAGTGTTAAATGTCATTGTCTCTACAACCTTGTCATTCCAGACTTATTATGTGAAACTATTAAATGTCATTGTCTCTACAACCTTATAATTCCAGGCGTCGTGTCTGAAACTGTTAAATGTCATTGTATCTACTACCCTATCAGTCCAGGCTTCCTGTCTGAAACTGCAAAATGTCATTTTCTCTACAACCCTATCATTCCAGGCTTCTTTTCGGAAACTGTTGAATGTCATTGTCTCTACAACCTTATCATTCCAGACTTCTTGTCTGAAACTGTTCAATGTCATTGTCACTACAACCCTTTCATTTCAGGCTTCTTGTCTGAATCTGCAAAATGTGATAATCTCTACAACCCTATCATTCCAAGCTTCTTGTCTGAAACTGTTAAATGCCATTTTCTCTACAACCATATCATTCTAGGCTTCTTGTCTAAAACTGTTAAATGTCATTGTCTCTACAACCATATCTATCCAGGTTGCCTGTCTGAAACTGCTAAATGTCATTGTCTCTACAACCCTATCATTCCAGACTTCTTATCTGGAACTGTAAAATGTCATTATCTCTACAACCTTGTCATTCCAGACTGCTTGTGTGAACCTGTTAAATGTCATTGTCTCTACATCCCTATCATTCCAGGCTTCTTGTCTAAAACTGTTAAATGTCATTGTCTCTACAGTCCTATATATCCAGGTTGCCTGTCTGAAACTGCTAAATGACATTGTCTCTACAACCGTATCATTCCAGGCTGCTTGTCTGAAACTGTGAAATGCCATTGTCTCTACAACCCTATCATTCCAGGATTCTTGTCTAAAACTGTTAAATGTCATTGTCTCTACAATCCTATTATTCCAGGTTTCTTGTCTGAAACTGTCAAATGTCATTTTCTCTACAATCATACCAAACAAGGTTTCATGTCTGAAATTGTTAAATATCATGGTCTCTACAACCCTATCATTGCAGGCTTCTTGTCTGGAACTGTAAAATGTCATTGTCTCTACAACCTTGTCATTCCGGACTGCTTGTGTGAAACTGTTAAAATGTCATTGTCTCTACAATCCTATCATTCCAGGCTGCTTGTGTGAAACTGTTAAATGTCATTGTCTCTACATCCGTATCATTCCAGGCTCCTTGTCTGAAACTGTTAAATGTCATTGTCTCTACAACCTTGTCATTCCAGACTTATTATATGAAACTATTAAATGTCATTGTCTCTACAACCTTATAATTCCAGGCGTCGTGTCTGAAACTGTTAAATGTCATTGTATCTACTACCCTATCAGTCCAGGCTTCCTGTCTGAAACTGCAAAATGTAATTTTCTCTACAACCCTATCATTCCAGGTTTCTTTTCGGAAACTGTTGAATGTCATTGTCTCTACAACCTCATCATTCCAGACTTCTTGCCTGAAACTGTTCAATGTCATTGTCACTACAACCGTATCATTTCAGGCTTCTTGTCTGAATCTGCAAAATGTGATAATCTCTACAACCCTATCATTCCAAGCTTCTTGTCTGAAACTGTTAAATGCCATTTTCTCTACAACCATATCATTCTAGGCTTCTTGTCTAAAACTGTTAAATGTCATTGTCTCTACAACCCTATCTATCCAGGTTGCCTGTCTGAAACTGCTAAATGTCATTGTCTCTACAACCCTATCATTCCAGACTGCTTTTCTGAAACTGTGAAATGTCATTTTCTCTACATCCATAGCATTCTAGGCTTCTTGTCTGAAACTGTTAAATGTCATTGTCTCTACAACCCTATCATCCCAGGCTTCTTGTCTGAAACTGTTAAATATCATTATCTATACAATACTATAGTTCCAGGCTTCTTGTCTGAAACTGCTAAATGTAATGGTCTCTACAGCCCTATCATTCCAGGCTTCTTGTCTAAAACTGTAAAATGTCATTGTCTCTACAATCATATCAAATCAGGTTTCATGTCTGAAATTGTTAAATATCATGGTCTCTACAACCCTATCATTGCAGGCTTCTTGTCTGGAACTTTAAAATGTCATTATCTCTACAACCTTTTCATTCCAGAATGCTTGTGTGAAACTGTTAAATGTCATTGTCTCTACAACCCTATCATTCCTGGCTTCTTGTTTGAAACTGTTAATTGTCATTGTCTCTACAACCCTATATATCCAGGTTGCCTGTCTGAAACTGCTAAATATCATTGTCCCTACAACCTTATCATTCCAGGCGTCGTGTCTGAAACTGTTAAATGTCACTGTATCTACTTTCCTATCATTCCAGGCTTCTTGTCTGAAACTGTTAAATGTCATTTTCTCTACAATCCTATCAAGCCAGGCTTCTTGTCTGAAACTGTCAAATGTCATTGTCTCTACTACCATATCATTCAAGGTTTCTTGTCTGAAACTGTTAAATGGCATTGTCTCTAAAACCGTACCTATCCAGGTTACCTGTCTGAAACTGCTAAATGGCATTGTCTCTTCAACCTTATCATTCCAGACTTCTTGTCTGAAACTGTTAAATGACCTTGTCTCAACAACCCTATGATTCCAGGCTTCTTGTCTGAAAATGTGAAATATCATTGTCTCTACAATCTTATTATCCCAGGCTTCGTGTCTGAAACAGTTAAATGCCATTGTCTCAACAACCCTATCATTCCAGGCTTTTGTCTGAAACTGTTAAATATCATTGTCTCTACAACCCTATCATTCCAGGCTTCTTGTCTGAAACCGTTAAATGTCATTGTCTCTACTACCTTGTCATTCCAGATTTCTTGTGTGAAACTGTTAACTGTCATTGTCTCTACTACCCTATCATTCCATGCTTCGTATCTGAAACTGTTAACTCTCATTGTCTCTACTACCCTATCATTCCATGCTTCGTATCTGAAACTGCTTGTGTGAAACTGCTAAATGTCATTGTCTCTACAACCAGATCATTCCAGGCTTCTTGTCTGAAACTGTGAAATGTCATGTCTCTACAACCCTATCATCCCAGTCTTCTTGTCTGAAACTGTAAAATATCATTATCTCTACAATACTATAGTTCCAGGCTTCTTGTCTGAAACTGCTAAATGTCATGGTCTCTACAGCCCTATCATCTCAAGCTTCTTGTCTGAAACTGTGAAATGCCATTGTCTCTACAACCCTATCATTCCAGGCTTCTTGTCTAAAACTGTTAAATGTCATTGTCTCTACAATCATATCAAATCAGGTTTCATGTCTGAAATTGTTAAATGTCATGGTCTCTACAACCGTATAATTGCAGGCTTCTTGTCTGGGACTGTAAAATGTCATTGTCTCTACAACCCTATATATCCAGGTTGCCTGTCTGAAACTGATAAATGGCATTGTCTCTACAACCGTATCATTCCAGGCTCCTTGTCTTAAACTGTTAAATGTCATTGTCTCTTCAACCTTGTCATTCCAGACTTATTGTGTGAAACTATTAAATGTCATTGTCTGTTCAACCTTGTCATTCCAGACTTATTGTGTGAAACTATTAAATGGCATTGTCTCTACAACCTTATCATTCCAGGCGTCGTGTCTGAAACTGTTAAATGTCATTTTCTCTACAATCCTATCAAGCCAGGCTTCTTGTCTGAAACTGTCAAATGTCATTGTCCCTACTACCATATCATTCAAGGTTTCTTGTCTGAAACTGCTAAATGGCATTGTCTCTAAAACCGTACCTATCCATGTTACCTGTCTGAAACTGCTAAATGGCATTGTCTCTACAACCTTATCATTCCAGGCTTCTTGTCGGAAACAGTTAAATGCCATTGTCTCAACAACCCTATCATTCCAGGCTTTTTGTCTGAAACTGCAAAATGTCATTGTCTCAACAACCCTATCATTCCAGGCTGCTTGTCTGAAACTGTGAAATGTCATTTTCTCTACAACCATAGCATTCAAGGCTTCTTGTCTGAAACTGTGAAATGTCATTGTCTCTACAACCCTATCATTCCAGGCTTCTTGTCCCAACTGTTAAATGTCATTGTCTCTACTCCCCTATCTATCCAGGCGTTCTGTCTGAAACTGCTAAATGTCATTGTCTCTACAACTAGATCATTTCAGGATTCTTGTCTGAAACTGTGAAATGTCATTGTCTCTACAATCCTATTATTCCAGGTTTCTTGTCTGAAACTGTCAAATGTCATTTTCTCTACAATCATATCAAACCATGTTTCATGTCTGAAATTGTTAAATGTCATGGTCTCTACAACCCTATCATTGCAAGCTTCTTGTCTGGAACTGTAAAATGTCATTGTCTCTACAACCTTGTCATTCCGGACTGCTTGTGTGAAACTGTTAAATGTCATTGTCTCTACAATCATATCATTCCAGGCTGCTTGTCTGAAACTGTGAAATGTCATTTTCTATACAACCATAGCATTCAAGGCTTCTTGTCTGAAACTGTTAAATGTCATTGTCTCTACAACCCTATCATTCCAGGCTTCTTGTCTGAAACTGTGAAATGTCATTGTCTCTACAACCCTATCATCCCAGGCTTCTTGTCTGAAACTGTTAAATATCATTATCTCTACAATACTATAGTTCCAGGCTTCTTGTCTGAAACTGCTAAATGTCATGGTCTCTACAGCTCTATCATCCCAGGCTTCTTCTCTGAAACTGTTAAATATCATCGTCTCTACAACCCTAACATTCCACACTTCTTGTCTGAAACTGTTAAATGTCATTGTCTCTACAACCTTGTCATTCCAGGCGTCGTGTCTGAAACTGTTAAATGTCATTGTATCTACTTCCCTATCATTCCAGGCTTCTTGTCTGAAACTGCTAAATGACATTTTCTCTACAATCCTATAAAGCCAGGCTTCTTGTCTGAAACTGTCAAATGTCATTGTCTCTACTACCATATCATTCAAGGTTTCTTGTCTGAAACTGTTAAATGTCATTGTCTCTATAACCCTATATATCCAGGTTTCCTGTCTGAAACTGCTAAATGGCATTGTCTCTACAACCGTATCATTCCAGGCTGCTTGTCTAAAACTGTTAAATGTCATTGTCTCTACAATCCTATTATTCCAGGTTTCTTGTCTGAAACTGTCAAATGCCATTTTCTCTACAATTATATCAAACCATGTTTCATGTCTGAAATTGTTAAATGTCATGATCTCTACAACCCTATCATTGCAGGCTTCTTGTCTGGAACTGTAAAATATCATTGTCTCTACAACCTTGTCATCCCGGACTGCTTGTGTGAAACTGTTAAATGTCATTGTCTCTACAATCCTATCATTCCAGGCTGCTTGTCTAAAACTGTGAAATGTCATTTTCTCTACAACCATAGCATTCAAGGCTTCTTGTCTGAAACTGTGAAATGTCATTGTCTCTACAAAACTATCATCCCAGGCTTCTTGTCTGAAACTGTTAAATATCATTATCTCTACAATACTATAGTTCCAGGCTTCTTGTCTGAAACTGCTAAATGTCATGGTCTCTACAGCCCTATCACCCCAGGCTTCTTGTCTGAAACTGTTAAATATCATCGTCTCTACAACCCTAACATTCCACACTTCTTGTCTGAAACTGTTAAATGTCATTGTCTCTACAACCTTGTCATTCAAGGCGTCGTGTCTGAAACTGTTAAATGTCATTGTATCTACTTCCCTATCATTCCAGGCTTCTTTTCTGAAACTGCTAAATGGCATTGTCTCTACAACCGTAACTATCCAGGTTACCTGTCTGAAACTGTTAAATGGCATTGTCTCTACAACCCGATCATTCCAGACTTCTTGTCTGAAATTGTTAAATGACCTTGTCTCAACAACCCTATGATTCCAGGCTTCTTGTCTGAAAATATGAAATGTCAATGTCTCTACAATCTTATCATCTCAGGCTTCTTGTCTGAAACAGTTAAATGCCATTGTCTGTACAATCTTATCATCCCAGGCTTCTTGTCTGAAACTGTTAAATGTCATCTGTCTCTACAACCCTATCATCCCAGGCTTTTGGTCTGAAACTGCTAAATATCATTGTCACTACAACCCTATCATTCCAGGATTCTTGTCTGAAACCGTTAAATGTCATTGTCTCTACAACCCTATCGTTCCAGGCTTATAGTCCGAAACTGTTAAATGTCATTGTCTCTACAACCCTATCATTCCAGACTTCTTGTTTGAAACTGATAAATGTCATGGTCTCTACAACCCTATCGTTCCCGGCTTATAGTCCGAAACTGTTAAATGTCATTGTCTCTACAACCCTATCATTCCAGGCTTCTTTTCGGAAACTGTTGAATGTCTTTCTCTCTACAACCTTATAATTCCAGACTTCTTGTCTGAAACTGCAAAATGTTATAGTCTCTACAAGCCTATCATTCCAAGCTTCTTGGCTGAAACTGTTAAATGCCATTTTCTTTACAACCATATCATTCTAGGCTTCTTGTCTAAAACCGTTAAATGTCATCGTCTCTACAACCTTGTCATTCCAGACTGCTTGTGTGAAATTGTGAAATGTCATTGTCTCTACAACCCTATCATTCCAGGCTT
>MJUT01008211.1:236196-255464 GCA_002080005.1 Gigantidas platifrons
TATCATTCCAGGCTTCTTGTCTGAAACCGTTAAATGTCATTGTCTCTACAACCTTGTCATTCCAGATTTCTTGTGTGAAACTGTTAACTGTCATTGTCTCTACTACCCTATCATTCCATGCTTCGTATCTGAAACTGTTAAATGTCATTGTATCTACTACCCTATAAGTCCAGGCTTCTTGTCTGAAAGTGCAAAATGTCATTGTCTCAAAAACCCTATCATTCCAGGCTTCTTTTCGGAAACTGTGGAATGGCATTGTCTCTACAACCTTATAATTCCATACTTCTTGTCTGAAACTGTTCAATGTCATTGTCACTACAACCCTATCATTCCAGGCTTCTTTTCGGAAACTGTTAAATGTCATTGTCTCTACTACCCTATCCATCCAGGCGGTCTGTCTGAAACTGCTAAATGTCATTGTATCTACAACCAGATCATTCCAGACTTCTTGTCTGAAACTGTGAAATGTCATTGTCTCTACAACCCTATCATCCCAGGCTTCTTGTCTGAAACTGTTAAATATCATTATCTCTACAATACTATTGTTCCAGACTTCTTGTCTGAAACTGCTAAATGTCATGGTCTCTACAGCCCTATCATCCCAGGCTTCTTGTCTGAAACTGTTAAATATCATTTTCTCTACAACCCTAACATTCCACACTTCTTGTCTGAAACTGTTAAATGTCATTGTCTCTACAACCTTGTCATACCAGACTTATTGTGTGAAACTATTAAATGTCATTGTCTCTACAACCTTATCATTCCAGTCGTCGTGTCTGAAACTGTTAAATGTTATTGTATCTACTTCCCTATCATTCCAGGCTTCTTTTCTGAAACTGCTAAATGACATTTTCTCTACAATCCTATCAAGCCAGGCTTCTTGTCTGAAACTATCAAATGCCATTGTATCTACTACCATATCATTCAAGGTTTCTTGTCTGAAACTGCTAAATGGCATTGTCTCTACAACCGTACCTATCCAGGTTACCTGTCTGAAACTGCTAAATGGCATTGCCTCTACAACCCGATCATTCCAGGCTTCTTGTCTGAAACTGTTGAATGTCATTATCTCTACAACCTTATCACTCCAGACTTCTTGTCTGAAATTGTTAGATGACCTTGTCTCAACAACCGTATGATTCCAGGCTTCTTGTCTGAAAATGTGAAATGTCAATGTCTCTACAATCTTATCATCCCAGGCTTCTTGTCTGAAACAGTTAAATGCCATTGTCTGTACAATCTTATCATCCCAGGCTTCTTCTCTGAAACTGTTAAATGTCATCTGTCTCTACAACCCTATCATCCCAGGCTTTTTGTCTGAAACTGTAAAATATCATTGTCTCTACAACCTTGTCATTCCAGATTTCTTGTGTGAAACTGTTAACTGTCATTGTCTCTACTACCCTATCAGTCCAGACTTCTTGTCTGAAACTGCTAAATGTCATTGTCTCTACAACCCTATCTATCCAGGCTGCCTGTCTAAAACTGTTAAATGTCATTGTCTCTACAACCCTATCAATACAGGCTTCTTTTCGGAAACTGTTGAATGTCATTGTCTCTGCAACCTTATAATTCCAGACTTCTTGTCTGAAACTGTTCAATGTCATTGTCACTACAACCCTATCATTCCAGGCTTCCTGTTTGAAACTGCTAAATATCACGGTCTCTACAACCCTTTCGTTCCAGGCTTCTAGTCCGAAACTGTTAAATGTCATTGTCTCTACAACCCTATCATTCCAGGCTTCTTTTCGGAAACTGTTGAATGTCATTCTCTCTACAGCCTTATAATGCCAGACTTCTTGTCTGAAACTGCAAAATGTTATAGTATCTACAACCCTATCATTCCAAGCTTCTTGTCTGAAACTGTTAAATGCCATTTTCTCTACAACCATATCATTCTAGGCTTCTTGTCTAAAACTGTTAAATGTCATCGTCTCTACAACCTTGTCATTCCAGACTGCTTGTGTGAAATTGTGAAATGTCATTGTCTCTACAACCCTATCATTCCATAATTTTTGTCTGAAACTGTTAAATATCATTGTCTCTACAACCCTATCATTCCAGGCTTCTAGTCTGAAACCGTTAAATGTCATTGTCTCTACAACCTTGTCATTCCAGATTTCTTGTGTGAAGCTGTTAACTGTCATTGTCTCTACTACCCTATCATTCCATGCTTCGTATCTGAAACTGTTAAATGTCATTGTATCTACAACCCTATCATTCCAGGCTTCTTGTCTAAAACTGTTAAATGTCATTGTCTCTACAATCCTATTATTCCAGGTTTCTTGTCTGAAACTGTCAAATGCCATTGTCTCTACAACCTTATCATTCCGGACTGCTTGTGTGAAACTGTTAAATGTCATTGTCTCTACAATCCTATCATTCCAGTTTGCTTGTCTGAAACTGTGAAATGTCATTTTCTCTACAACCATAGCATTCTAGGCTTCTTGTCTGAAACTGTTAAATGTCATTGTATCTACTACACTATCAGTCAAGGCTTCTTGTCTGAAACTGCTAAATGTCATTGTCTCTACAACCCTATTATTCAAGGCTTCTTTTCGGAAACTGTTGAATGTCATTCTCTCTACAACCTTATAATTCCAGACTTCTTGTCTGAAACTGTTCAATGTTATTGTCACTACAACCCTATCATTCCAGGCTTCTTTTCGGAAACTGTTGAATGTCATTCTCTCTACAACCTTATAATTCCAGACTTCTTGTCTGAAACTGTTAAATGTCATTTTCTCTACAACCCTATCATCCCAGGCCTCTTGTGTGAAACTGTGAAATGCCATTGTCTCTACAACCCTATCATTCCAGGGTTCTTGTCTAAAACAGTTAAACGTCATTGCCACTACAACCCTATCATTCCAGGCTTCTTGTCTGAAACTGCCAAATTTCATTTTCTCTACAACCCTATCATTCCAGGTTTCTTGTCTGAATATGTGAAATGCCATTGTCTCTACAATCTTATCATCCCAGGATTCTTGTCTGAAACGGTTAAATATCATTGTATCTACAACCCTATAATTCCAGGCTTCTTTTCTGAAACTGTTAAATGTCATTGTCTGTACAATCTTATCATCCAAGGCTTCTTGTCTGAAATTGTTAAATGTCATTGTCTCTACAACCCTATCATCCCAGGCTTCTTGTCTGAAACTGTTAAATATCATTGTCTCTACAACCCTATCATTCCAGGCTTCTTGTCTGAAACTGCTAAATGCAATTGTCTCTACAAACCTATCTATCTAGGCTGCCTGTCTAAAACTGTTAAATGTCATTGTATCTACAACCCTATCATTCCAGGCTTCTTGTCTGAAACTGTTAAATGGCATTGTCTCTACAACCCTATCTATCCAGATTGCCTGTCTGAAACTGCTAAATGTTATTTTCTCTACAACCCTATCTGTCTGTTTCGACTTCACATAATTCGTTTCCTATGTGTAGAACTGTACAAAACTCCTGTCTATTTATTTCCCTGTCTGTATTATTTTGCTGTAAAAGTGCATTTAAACATCTAGGTTCCTTGCACAGTGGAAACAAGCATTTATTGGGTTTTGGGGGAAATTACAATTGTGCGCGAGAGGAAATTCCAAATCTTGAATATCAATAAATCATATTTTTTTGCAAATCTGATACAATTAGAAGGAATTTCAACTGCAGATCTAGATACAAAATACTTATTTAATGTCTTAAACTACATCATTTATTTGGTTAATGTATAAATTAACAAAGCTTAGAATGCCGTGAACTCATTTTATGAGACAAAAAAGGAGGGGGGGGGGGGTTTAAGTGCAAACATTTCATAGTATTTAGATATTTAATATAGAACCGAGGCATATATATGTGTTAAAATTGCTTATTATGTAATAAACTAGCTTAATAACTGTAATATGTAAGAGAATAAGCAAGTTGTGTTATATTGCCTAATCTGAAGTCAACAGCTGTAAATGAAGATATTTTCATTAAAAATATTCAAGGGGATACCTTTGCATTTCCACATTTATTCTTGCATATATGATACAGCCACATACCTTATGAGGTTGTTTGTGGTTGATATTGTCTACGGAATAGAAATAAGGTCAACACATGGTAATAGAAGCAAGTTTAGTTGCTCTTTAATCTTACTCCCAGGTATATTTATTATGCTATGCCAATTAATAATACCAACTTTGCTAACTGGATACCATTAATAGAGATTGCTTGATAACAGACGAACGAACGTATCTTACCGCAACATAAAGAAACAATTTTAAATTACGTAAGGATCATTTAAGGGATACCTTATTGCAACATTTGCCTTCAATTGTTCACCGAGTTTAAATGATAAATATGTTATTAATTTCTGTGTTTAAAACAGTAAAAATTAATATCACTGGCCATATCATGGTTTCAGAGTGACATTACAGTCAGCATACACAATACATATTTTCCTCAAACACTATTGATAGACATACTTCAAGGAGGGGTGCTTTTCAAATTTATTTATATTTTGCTTTTAAATTTAAATTTTCGCACAAATAAATAACTTTGCCAGAGTTGGGAGAACGGAATAATCTGACTAAGGAAAATCAAGCAGTATAATAGCTATGTAAAACTGGATATTGAATGGAACATTTCTGATTTCATATGTAAAGACAAATAAATGATCTCATTCTCCCAAATCTTTTCTGTCCCATGGCAAAACAATATTCCCTTTTTAGGTTTATTTATACCTTATCGGTGACGGTCGCCCGACCATTGACCGATTGTCGTGCAAATATCGTCAGATTTTCGCTTTCTATTGTTTTTATTAAATAAGAGAAATGCCTTAGAAAAATCTACTATATACTAGTTTAACCCCGTCACTTTTTATTGAAGTACCTGTACTAAGTCAGGAGGGGTCATTTATTTGTGTGAAGGTCAGTACGGAAAACCACAATAATTCTGGGTATGAACAAATTTCCATTTTGATAGACAATATGCCTTTAAATTCTTTCATGCTTGTACACCACGTTCACGATCTTTTATTACAACACTATTTCACTCAAGCGTACAATTTTTCCTGTTCTAGTCAAATCAATAAGAATCGTACAATTTACCTGTAACGCAATTAGTACGCTTTTAAACCACAGAATAATATTTATATTTTTCACACGTTGTGATGTGGGGACGCTATTGTGCATGCGAAATATTAATTGCAAACCCCATTGACTCACAGCATAGGAACCTGTGCGCCTGAAATCTCTTATTGGCTTTGATTGATTTTCGAAAGAGACGAGTATTTCTCGTACCCAATTCGTCTCTTGAATTTTCAAAAAATCGTCGAAAAATGTTTGTAAAAATACATTCTTCTTCTTCATTTGCTAATTCAAACTAATTAATCACTACAATGACAATTTTATTACATGTTACAAGCCAATCAACGGATTATATCATTTTTGTTTTGATTGCGTAATCTTTGATCTCGCCTGGCTTGATTTACCTGGTTAAAGATATGATCCCGAAAAAGAATTCAATCAACGATAATGATTTGTTTGTATGGTTATGACATGTATTCAATTGCCACAGTATGTACTTAAAGTGGACATATTTTTGCAATCGTCATTCATTGCACGATTCGTCAAAATGTCAACATGAAATCTTAGTTCTCATATTTAATATGTTCATTTATATGCGAAGGTTGGCCATTCATTTCGTTGAAATGCACTACACGAGGACCCATCAGATTTGTATCGATCTGCATACGGGTAGCAATTGCGATCTATTTATATAACTATTTACAAACATACATGTGTTTGCAATTAAGAAATAAATAACTATAGTATTTGTATTCCAATTGTTGCAATTTGATTATGAGGTCTGTGAAATAATAATTTATTTTCCATCCTCCTTCAGTTTTTAACGTTTGTGCTATATTTCCATTACCTACATCTAATCTATGTTGGACCATTGGGCAAATTGGCAGATACATATTTGTTCTGCTGAAGACTACACAAATACGAGTTATTACAATTGTTGTGGTATTAGACCAAAGCACAGTAACATTTCAATGTGGTGGTAATTTATCTGAATGGTTTACACTGCATCGTGGTGTTCGACAAAGAAGTGTTTTATCGGCTTAACTGTACTTGATATTTGTGAATGATCTTATTAATGAACTTGAGGATTCTAAACAAGGAGCCCTTTTACATGACTTAAATGCGAGCTCACCCGTACAAGCAGACGACATTTCAATTATTACAACCAACCGCCAATCATCCCAAATCATGGTTGATACTTGCCAACAATATAGTGTTAACTGGAGTTTTACGTTTTCAGCCTGTAAGAGTAAACTTCTACAATGTGGAAAACAGACAACGGGTCACGATGTACTGTTATATAAAGAACCTATTCCGTCTGTTCCATCAGCTAAACACGTTGGTATAACTCTGTATTCCAAACTCAGAACAATGGACCGTACATTAGAGACTTGCAGAATTCTACGTGCAACTGCTGTGTCCGTTATTCGCTTAGGTGTGCACCAAGCTGTTCTAAACCCGATTGTGTGCTCAAAGATAATCAAGCAAGTATGTTACCCTAAAGCTTTGTACGGCTGCGAATTGTGGGGTACTTTGACTTCTACTGAATGGATAATGCTCGAAAGAACCCAGCGTTATATCTACAAGTCTATCCAAGGACTCCCACGTCGTACACGTAGTGATATGTGCCTGTCGCTCATTAATTGGTTCAGCCTTGAAAGTTATGTGGATGAAAAGAAACTCTCATTTTTCGTACGAATTTCTAATCTTCCTAGCTACGCTATCTCCTTCCCCGTCTTGATACGAAGAATAAGTGATCTAAAGTATAGCAAAAACAATCATCCAAACTTGGGATTCACATCTGACATTGTACAAATATTGAAAAAATACAATTTATTAGAATATTTGGAAAATTTCTATGACACTGGTCTCTTCCCGTCTCCTACGATATGGAAGCGTATAGTGAAAACAGCTGTGCAATCAAATGAAGTAAACATGTGGACTTCACGCATAAACTCTGACGATGACTTTAGTGCTTATAAAGTTATCCACAAGACATATGAACCTCATGCTGTCTGTCGCCTTAAGACATCCACATTTAAGGCCACAAGCGCATTTTTTTGTATCTATCTGCTGTTTGATTAGAAATTTTAAAAACAATGAATTAGTTCTATGTGATAGATGTGGTAAACTGTTTTCCGACCCAATCGTACATGCCGTTGCGTCATGTAACGACTTAGAAGAAATACGTGATAAGTTCTGGTGTGATGTTATAAACATTAATCCTATAACTTTCAGCATATATCTTGCAAATATGTCTGACAATGAACTTTGTTATTGCTTGTTGTCCTGCGACTCTGGTGATTTTCATCTTGATAGTGAAGAGCAAGAGACATTCCAAACTTTGTGCGTCAGAAACATTTATAGATTTGGTACTCTGCTACGTGATCCAATCTCCGGTATTTACAGTGTAAACAGATGTAAACTATAACATTCCGTCGCCTGTGTTCTTCAATACGAACATACCACCTAACTTTACTGCAAATTGTAAATATTTTTTTTTTGTTCGTCTTTAATTTATTTATTTTCTTTCCTTTTTATTTTGTATTAATGCATTAATCTCTCCTTTAGGGGGCAATAAAGAATATATATATATAAAAAATGAGGGGGGAGTAATTACAATTTTTGTGTTATTAGATGAAAATCGTGGCAATGTTATGTTTTATCAGTTGGTTGCTAATTTACTAACCAATAAGGCAAAGTAACTGATCATAAGATTAAGCTCATTATATTCTTGTTTAATTATTCATAATTAGAAACAAACTTATGCTCCACAAAAGTGACTAGTGGTCTCAAAATCCTGGCTGAATCCCTGTGTACCTGTTCAAAAAAGTTACAGAATGTACATGATTCATTACTCTAACGGAAGCTAAAGTTTCTTTGGAGAAAATAACGCAACAAATTCAGAATGGAGTATCAAACGTTTGTTGCTACTAACAGAAAATGTAAAGTTTCCATTTCTTTATGCCTAAATGGCTTTCAATTTAGATTGTATTTGCACGGAAAGTTTTGGATGTGAGAAGCAATCTTTTTCCAAAGAGGCGATACAGAAAACATAATTTGTCCTACAAAAACATTGAATTGAAAAAATTAGTGTGCTGTCGGCTGTTTGCTGTAGCTGTGTAAGTCTGTTTGACGTCACGTTTGAACACGGTTTGTAACCTGATTGGCGTGCTAAATTTGTATGTATTAGCAATCAACTAAAATGTATGCTTTATTATTCTTACATTTCAAGCAAAACGGTCGTGTTCAGTAGTGCATTGTGATTGTTCGGTAGAGTTCCGATAGTGTTCAGCAGTTTATAATGATTGACGGTAAAATTGATGTAGTGTTCAGTAGTGTATAGTTGTTGTCGGTGGAATTGCGGTAGTCTTTAGTAGTTTATTGTGATTGTCGTTGGAATTGCGGTAGTGTTCAGCAGTTTATAGTGATTGTCAGTGGAACTGTGAGCGCGTTCAATAGTTTATGATTGTTGGTTGGATTGGGATTGCGTAGTGTTCAGTACTTTATTATGAATAACGGTGGATTTCTGTGAATGCTTAACAGTTTATATTGATTGTCGGTGAAATTGTGTGCGCGTTTAGTAGTTCATTGCGGTTGCCGGTGGAATTGCTGTAGGGTTCAGTAGTTTATAATGATTGTGGGTGGAATTTCGGTAGTCTTTAGTAGTTGATGATGAATGTCGGTCGAATTGTGGTAGTTTTAAATATTATATTGTGATTATATATGGAATTATGTGCGTGTTCAGTAGTTTATAATGTACGTTGGCGGAATTGCGGTAGTGTTCAGTAATTTAATAATGAATGGCGGTGGATTGTGTGCATGCTTAGAAGTTTATATTGATTGTCGTGATAATTGTGTGCGTGTTTAGTAGTTCATTGTGATTGTCGGTGGAATTGCGGTAGTGTTCAGTAGTCTACGATAATTGTCGGTGAATTTATCGGAATGTCCAGCAGTTTATATTGATTGTCGGTGAAATTATGTGCATGCTTAGTAATGCATAGTGAATGTCGGTGGAATGGTGCGCTTGTTTAGTAGTTCATAGTGATTGTCGGTGGAATTGTGTTAGTGTACAGTAGTTTATATTGTTTGTCGGTGTAATTGTACGCGTGTTTTGTAGTTCATAGTGATTGTCGGTGGAATTATGTGCGCTTTCTGTAGTTTATAATGATTGTCGATATAATTGCGATAGTGTTCAGTAGTGTTTAGTGATTGTAGTGGAATTTCTGCAAGTGCAGTAGTTTACAATGGCGGTTGGTGGAATTGTGTTAGTGTAGAGTAGTCTATATTGATTGTCGGTGGAATTGTACACGTGTTTAGTAGTTCATAGTGATTGCCGGTGGAATTGTGCGCGTGTTTGGTAGTTTATACTGAATGTCGGTTAAATTCTGCTCGTGCTTACTAGTTTATTTCGTTTTTCATTGTAATTGAGGGCGTGTTGAGTAGTTTTTAAAAAAAAATTGCGGAATTTAGTGCGTGTTCAGTAGTTTATAATGATTTTCTGTGGAATTGTGTGCATGTTTAGTCGTTTATAGTGATTTCCGGTCGGATTGCGGTAGTGTTTAATAATTTGTAATGCTTTTCGATTGAATTGTGAGCGTGGTTAGTCATTATTAATAAATGTTGGTGGAATTGTGGTAGTGTTTAATAGTTTGTAATTATTTTCTGTGGAATTGTGTGCTTGTTCTGTAATTTATAATAATGTTCGGTGGAATTGTGGTAGTTTTTGGTAGTTCATTGCCTTTGTCGGTGGAATTTAGCGCGTGTTTAATAGTTTATATTGATTGGCGGTGAAAATGTGTGCGTGTTCAGAAATATGTAGTTATTTTCGATGGAATTGTGTGCATGCTCACTCGTTTATGATGCTTTTCGGTGGAATTGTGGTAGTTTTCAGTAGTTTATAGTTGTATTGTGATTGTTCGGTAGAGTTGCGGTAGTGTTCAGTAGTTTACAATGATGGTGGGTGAATGTTTGTGCGTGTTCATCAGTTTATAATGATTGACGGTAAAATTGTGGTAGTGTTCAGCAGATTATAGTTGTTGTCGGCGGAATTGCTGTGGTGTTTAGTAGTTTATTGTGATTGTCGGTGGAATTGCGGTAGGGTTCAGTAGTTTATAATGATTGTCGGTGGAATTGTGGTAGTCTTTAGTAGTTTATAATGAATGTCGGTCGAATTGTGGTAATTTTTAATATTTTATAGTGATTATATATGGAATGATGTGCGTGTTCAGTAGTTTATAATGTACGTTGGTGGAATTGCGGTAGTTTTCAGTAATTTAATAATGAATGACGGTGGATTGTGTGCATGCTTAGAAGTTTATATTGATTGTCGTGATAATTGTGTGCGTGTTTAGTAGTTCATTGTGATTGTCGGTGGAATTGCGGTAGTGTTCAGTAGTCTACGATAATTGTCGGTGCATTTATGGGCATGTCCAGCAGCTTATATTGATTGTCGGTGAAATTATGTGCATGCTTAGTAATGTATAGTGAGTGTCGGTGGAATGGTGCGCTTGTTTAGTAGTTCATAGTGATTGTCGGTGGAATTGTGTTAGTGTACAGTAGTTTATATTGATTTTCGGTGGAATTGTACGCGTATTTAGTAGTTCATAGTGATTTTCGGTGGAATTATGTGCGCTTTCTGTAGTTTATTATGATTGTCGGTAGTATAGGTGTAGTGTTCAGTCGTTTATAATGATTGCAGGTGGAATTGTGTGAACTTTCTGTAGTTTATAATGATTGTCGGTAGAATTGCGGTAGTGTTCAGTAGTGTTTAGTGATTGTAGTGGAATTTCTGCATGTGCAGTAGTTTATTGTGATTGTAAGTGGAATTGAGGGTGTGTTCAGTAGTTTACAATAAGTGTCTGTGGAATTGTGTGCGTTCTTTGTAGTTTTTATTGATTGTCTGTGTAATTGTGCGCGCGTTTAGAAGCTTTGTGTGATTGACGGTGGAATTGTATGCGTTTTCAGTAGTTGATGGTGATTGTTGTTGGAATTTTTGTCGTAATCAGTAGCTTAGAGTGACTGTTGATGGAATTGTGTGTGTGTTCAGTAGTTGATAATGATTGTCGATGGAATTGTGTGCGTGTTCAGTACATGTAGTTTATAATGATTGCCAGTCGAATTGTGTGCGTGTTCAGTTGTTTATAATGATTGGGGTGGAATTATGTGCGTGTTCAACCGTTTATGATGATTAACGGTAAAATTGTGGTAGTGTTCAGTAGTTTATAGTGATTGTCAATGGAACTGTGAACGCGTTAAATAGTCTATGAATGTTGGTGGGATTGGAATTGCGTAGTCTTCAGTAGTTTATTATGAATAACGGTGAATGTGTGTGAATGCTTAAAAGTTTATATTGATTGGCGGTGAAAATTTGTGCGTGTTCAGAAATATCTAGTTATTTTCGGTGGAATTGTGTGCATGCTCACTCGTTTATGATGCTTTTCGGTGGAATTGTGGTAGTTTTCAGTAGTTTATAGTTGTATTGTGATTGTTCAGTAGAGTGGCGGTAGTGTTCAGTAGTTTACAATGATCGTGGGTGAATTTTTGTGCGTGTCCAGCAGTTTATAATGATTGACGGTAAAGTTGTGGTAGTGTTCAGTAGATTATAGTTGTTGTCGGCGGAATTGCTGTGGTGTCTAGTATTGTGACTGTCGGTGGAATTGCGGTAGTCTTTAGTAGTTTATAATGAATGTTGGTCGAATTGTGGTAGTTTTAAATATTTTATAGTTATTATATATGGAATTATGTGTGTGTTCAGTAGTTTATAATGTACGTTCTCGGAATTGCGGTAGTGTTCGGTAATTTAATAATGAATGACGGTGGATTGTGTGCATGCTTATATTTATATTGATTGTCGTGATAATTGTGTGCGTGTTTAGTAGTTCATTGTGATTGTCGGTGGAATTGCGGTAGTATTCAGTAGTCTACGATAATTGTCGGTGCATTGATGGGCATGCCCAGCAGTTTATATTGATTGTCGTTGAAATAATGTGCATGCTTATTAATGTATATCGAGTGTCGGTGGAATGATGCGCTTGTTTAATAGTTCATAGTGATTGTCGGTGGAATTGTGTTAGTGCACAGTAGTTTTATTGATTGTCGGTGTAATTGTACGCGTGTTTAGTAGTTCATAGTGATTGTCAGTGTAATTACGTGCGCTTTCTGTAGTTTATAATGATTGTCGGTAGTATAGGTGTAGTGTGCAGTCGTTTATAATGATTGCAGGTGGAATTGTGTGCACTTTCTGTAGAGTTGCGGTAGTGTTCTGTAGTTTACAATGATCGTGGATGACATGTGTGCGTGTTCAGCAGTTTATAAAGATTGACGGTAAAAGTGTGATAGTGTTCAGTAGTGAATAGTTGTTGTCGGTGGGATTGCGGTAGTCTTTAGTAGTTTATTGTGATTGTCGGTGGAATTGCGGTAGTGTTCAATAGTTTATAATGATCGTTGGTGAAATTGTGGTAGTGTTCAGTAGTTTATAGTGATTGGCAGTGGAACTGTGAGCGTATTCTGTGGTTTATAATTGTTGGTGGGATTGCGGTGGTGTTTAGTAGTTTATAATGATTGTCGCTGGAATTGTGTGCGCTTTCTGTAGTTTATAATGATTGTCGGTGGAAATGCGGTAGTGTTAAGGGGTTTTTCTTGTGTACATGATTTAGAGAGAGCCGTTATACAAATCACCATGAAACTTTGTGTACATGTTTCCTATGGAGAGAGGACCGGAAGACCCCTAATTACTGTTAAGTTCAAACGTCAAAATTCAAGGTCGCGAGAAGTAAATTGTTAAAATTCCTTGTGTACAAGTTTTAGTGAGACCCATATAACATCGGATCATGAAACGTTCTAAACATGTGTCTTATGAAAAGAGGATGACTCCTATTAAGTGTCAAGGCAAAAGTCAAGACCACGAGACCTAAGTCGCGAAGTACAACGAGAACCATGTGACATATGATCATGAAACTCTATATACATGTTCTCATGACGAGTGGATGATCTCAATTTACTTTCAAGATCAGAAGTCAAAAGTCAAGAAAATAACGAAATTTATTGTGTACGATATAGAGAGAACCGATCAGATGACAAAGGAATAAGAGAGTATGACCACTATCTACTTTCAAGTCCAAAGGTCAAATTCATTATCAAGGTCGTAGGTCAAAGATCTGTCTGTTTCGACCGGGTATAAATCGTTTCCTATGTGTAGAACTGTACAAAACTCCTGTCTATTTATATTCCTGTCTGTATTATTTTGCTGTAAAAGTGCATTTACACATCCAGGTTCCTTGGACAGTGGAAACAAGCATTTATTGGGTTTTTGAGGAAATTACTGTTGTGCGCGAGAGGAAATTCTTATTCTAGAATATCAATAAATCATATTTTTTGCAAATCTGATGCAATTAGAAGGAATTTTAGCTGCAGATCTAGATACAAAATACTTATTTAATGTCTTAAACTACATCATTTATGGGGTCAACGTATAAATTAACAAAGATTAGAATGCCGTGAACTCATTTTATGAGACAAAAAAGGATTTATATATTTAATATAGAACCGAGGCATATATATGTGTTAACATTGCTTATTATGTTATAGACTAGCTTAATAACTGTAATATGTAAGAGAATACGCAAGTTGTGGTATATTGCCTAATCTGAAGTCAACAGCTGTAAATGAAGATATTTTCATTAACAATCTTCAAGGGGATACCTTTGCATTTGCACATTTATTCTTGCATATATGAGATAGCCACATACCTTATGAAGTTGTTTGTGGTTGATATTGCCTACGGAATAGAAATAAGGCCAACACATGGTTATAGAAGCAAGTTTAGTTGCTCTTTAATCTCACTACCAGGTATATTTATGATGTTATGCCAATTAAATAATACAAACTTTGCTAACTGGATTCCATTAATAGAGATTTCTTGATAACTGACGAACGAAGGTATCTTACCGTAACATAAAGAAACAATTTTGAATTACGTAAAGATCTTTTGAGGATACCTTATTGCAACATTTGCCTTCAATTGTTCACTGAGTTTAAGTGATAATATATATATTGTTCATTTCGGTGTTTAAAACAGTTAACAATTACTATCACTGGCCAAATAATGGTTTCACAGTGACATTACAGTCCGCATACACAATACATATTTTCCTCAAACACTATTTATAGATATACTTCAAGGAGGGGTGCTTTTCAAATTTATTTATATTTTGCTTTTTATTATTTCTGATTTAAATTTTCGCACAAATAAATAACTTTGCCAGAGTTGGGAGAACAGAATAATCTGACTAAGGAAAATCAAGCAGTATAATAGCTATGTAAAACTGGATATTGAATGGAACATTTCTGATTTCATATGTAAAGACAAATAAATGATCTCATTCTCCCAAATCTTGTCTGTCCCATGGCAAAACAATATTCCCTTTTAAGGTTTATTTATACCTTATCGGTGACGGTCGCCCGACCATTGACCGATTGTCGTGCAAAGATCGTGAGATTTTTGCTTTCTATTGTTTTTATTAAATAAGAGAAATGCCTTCGAAAAATCTACTGTATACTAGTTTAACCCCGTCACTTTTTATTGAAATACCTGAACTAAGCCAGGAGGGTTCATGTATATGTTTGAAGGTCACTACGGAAAACGACAATAATTCTGGGTATGAACAAATTTCGATGTTGATAGACAATATTCCTTTAAATTATTTCATGCTTGTACACCACGTTCATTATCTTTTATTGCAACACTATTTCACTCAAGCGTACAATTTGTCCTGTTCTAGTCAAAGGCTTTAATCAATAAGAATCGTACAATTTACCTGTAACGCAATTAGTACGCATTTAAACCACAGAATAATATCTCTATTTTTAACACGTTGTGGTGTGGGGTCGCTATTGTGTATGCGAAATATTAATTGCAAACCCCATTGACTCACAGTATAGGAACCTGTGCGCCTGAAATCTCTTATTTACGTACTCTTCTGAAAACTGCATTACGGTTTCTGTGGAAATGGACTGCCCACGCTTTGAAAGCTGGTAATTTTGCTCAGAATTTATTATCGACAGATACCATGATTGATTTTCGAAAGGGACGAGTATTTCTCGTACCCAATTCGTCACTTGAATTTTCAAAAAATCGTCGAAAAAAGTTATGGATTATGGAACATTTGATATATAGATAACACAATAATATGCTTAAAACTAATATTAATATTATTTAATCATGCTAATAATGTAATGGATGTTTACAAACAATCAAGCCAGAATCAGTTTTCTCTGTCGGATATTATTAAACGTGTCTACGACTGTATTCATTTGGGAGCTGAATGTGATATAGGAACTGTTAATATAGTATAATTCGCCAGTAATCATTGGTTTCTTCTACCTGTGGATTGGGACGATTTCATTGTCTACCGGTTGTCTGCTGCTGAGACTAGACAACACAAAATTACACCGCTAAATCTACAGCTTCATCATATAAAGTATTGTAACCTCCAATGACATTTTTCTGTCTCAAAATGTCGAATCAATGTTTGACATTCACTCAAAGTCTCTATCAAATCGCAGGCGATGCTCTGTAAACTTGAAGTAATCGGAACAACAGTGTGCTAAATATGACAATAAACCACTAATAGTTAAATAAATTGCGCTGTTGGAATCCATTCCTAAAGACTTGATTGAACACTTCTATGAATATCCGACATGTTTGCTGCTTCATCATACCCTTGTGTTCTCATATTATCAATAACTATGCTGAAATTCACAAGATTAGTTAAAACAGCTCAGCAAAATGTTCAAAGGTAGTTTCGCTTGCATTCACAAAACCCAGAAATTCCTCACGAAGAATGATTTTACCACCAGTACTTTCTACAAGCCTTTCACACATGGAAACTTGTTCATGTGTTGAAAAATCAGTTTCTTCATCACGAATTAAACCAAAGTCTTCAAGGTAATTACATGCTCTTGCAATTTGGGGATGTGTATTTTATCCTCCAATTATGTATTGAAGTTATTTAGAGGATACGATAGTATTTCGTCGTGTTTGGTCACATGAGCCAAATTGCCATGGAATTACTTGTCTTCAATTACATGATGACGGTTATTCCAAAAACGCGTCATGTACACTATTAAATATCTACATTTGCATTGCTAGCACTGGTTTAATATTCCTCTGTGATATCATTCCTCTATGGTATCAACCGATTAATAGTTGGCGCTTCTGCAATGACATGGTGTAGTATATACATTTTTTTTAATTAAGAAATTCCTAAATTATGTAATTATAATTCAAACAAAAGCCAGTCTCCCTCGGGAATAGGGAACCTCATCCAAGTTTGGCTATCCTGTGTATGATCTTAAGTATGCATGCTCCTGAAGACTTTTACATTATTTGGCCTTCCCATCTTTTACCAGTGAGCGCAATTTATGAAAGCTATTGCTGAAACGTGTCATGCTAACTAAGCATCACATTTTTATTACATCACTGGGTTAATTAATATCTCTGTTGGTGGACTATATAACTATATATAAATATACGTCTGAAAATTAAACCAAACAGTGTTATAATTATATCTTTGAGCTGTCACATTTTTGTTCTTCCCTCGACGAGATTTGAACTCACACCATTGATACACTGCAGCACCAACCGCCTAGCCTTATGTCCAGCCCCTAGACCACTCGACCACATCCGTTACATATATATACGTCTGAAAATTAAACCGAACAGTATTAGTATTATATTTTGCAGCTGTCACATTTTTGTTCTCCCCTCGACGGGATTGGTACTCACACCATGGATACACTGCAGCACCATTCGCTTAGCCTTACGTCCAGCGCCCTAGACCACTCGACAACATCCACTCCTTAAAACGGAGCTGCAATATTTGTAGTGTTACTTTCTCTCGTAAGGATTTAATCTAGAGATAGACGTAAGACATGTGTATAAGCGTGTGTAGATGGTATATATAAATACTTAGTATTATAATTTGACAGCAATCTAACTCAGCAATTTTTTATATTTTGTATTGGATAACGAAGAATTCATTATACAGTCATGGACAACAAAGTATATTATACAAACGTCTAAGCAAGTGACAACCATACAATATATCTGTCCTATTGGATCTCAAAGTTACTTGTCATACTAGGTTAATAGTAAATATTATATATACGTCTACTAATTAAACCAAACAGTGTTAAAATTAGATTTTGAAGCTGTCAAATTTGTTGTTCTTCCCTCGACGGGATTTGAACTCACACCATTGATACGCTGCAGCACCATGCGCGTACCCTTACGTCCAGCGACCTAGACCAATCGACTACATCCTCTCCTTAAAAAAAGAGCTTCAAATGTCGTAGTGTTACCTTGTCTCGTAAGGATTTAATCTAGGGATAGACGCAAGACATGTGTACAAGCGTGTGTAGATGGTATATATATACTTAATATTATAATTTGACAGCAATCTAGCTCAGCAATTTTTAATATATTGGTATAGGATAATGAAGAATTCATTATACAGTCACGGAAAATAAAGTATATTATACAAACGTCTAAGCAAGTGACAACCATACACTATATCTGTCCCACTGGATCTCAAAGTTACTTGTGATACTAGTAAACCAAACAGTGTTAGAATTAGATGTTGAAGCTGTCACATTTGTGTTCTTCCCTCGACGGGATTTTAACTCACACCATTGACACACTGCAGCACCATTCGCTTAGCCTTACTTCTAGCGCCCTGGACCACTCGACTACATTCACTCCTAAAACAAGAGCTTCAATAGTCGTAGTGTTACCTTGTATCATAAGGAATTAATTTAGGGATAGACGTAAGACATGTGTATAAGCGTGTGTAGATGGTACACATATATACTTAATATTATAATTTCAGAGCAATCTAACTCAGCAATTACTATTATATTGTATAGTATAATGAAGAATTCATTATACAGTCACGGAAAATAAAGTATATTATACCAACGTCTAAGCAAGTGACAACCATACACTATATCTGTCCCACTGAATGTCAAAGTTATTTGTGATACTAGGTTAATACTAAATATTATATATACGTCTGAAAATTAAACCAAACAGTGTTATAATTAGATGTTGAAGCTGTCAATTTTTTGTTCTTCCTTCGACGAGATTTGAACTCACACCATTGATACACTACAGCAACATTCGCTTTGCCTTACGTCCAGTGCCCTAGACCACCCGACTACATCCACTCCTTAAACAGAGAGCTTCAATAATCGTAGTGGTACCTTGTCTCGTAAGGATTGTATCTAGGGATAGACGTAAGACAAGTTTATAAGCGTATGCAGATGGTATATATACCTATCTATCCAACGTAAGCGGGACTTTTTCTGGTTACAGAATGGGCTTAGCGGGACTTTCAATTAAGAGGAACTTTTTAAAAATATCGCTTAATCTGACGCCTTATAGCTACCTTATTAAACATCTCAGTGATAAAAGCAAGGTGGCAAATGAAAGATATGGATTTCAGATTTATTTTCGAGTGTACACATATATTGTGCAATAAAAAAGTTGTAGCAAGTTGAATAGGTGTACCCTAAAAAGCATATATCCGTTCGGGTACAACAATGACTTAGCGGAACCCCAACTTTAAACTTCCTTTTTAATATAGAAAATGGACATATATGTGGTAAAGAATGACAGGTTTGGAAAGAGTTTTCAATCTTCTACAATAATAAATTAACATATCAAAATCGATTGACAAAAATAAAGATATATTTATGATATAACGTCGGCGACGCAATGAAAGGCACCGGTTTTAGAAATTGATTTCATATATCTTCAACTTCCTGTGTATTCGGAACACTCATATGACCTACATCTGAAGCGGTGTCTTTTTCTATATGATTACCGGTAAAATAATTTTTTGGATTATTTTGTTACTATTTTGTCAATAGAAATGTAATAATATTATTGGAATAATTTTTGGGATATATAAAATTACATTGATGTACGAGATATCGCGTGGCTGGCCAAGTACGCCATGTTGATGTCGCTGGTCAGCTGACGCTGTACGTGTTGTTGTTATTAAGGATTATTCACATCGCCACATGTCTTAAACAACATGTATACTACCTATAATGATGGTCTCTCTTAATCAAACTGTAAGTAAAAATATTGTGGAGTTTACTATTTATTAAAAAAAAATTACTTTTAGATGCGATAAATGGGGC
>MJUT01008211.1:255474-273904 GCA_002080005.1 Gigantidas platifrons
CTCCTTAAAAAAGAGCTTCAATAGTCGTAGTGTTACCTTGTCTCGTAAGGTTTTAATCTAGGGATAGACGTAAGACATGTGTATAAGCGTGTGTAGATGGTATATATATACTTAATATTATAATTTGACAGCAATCTAACTCAGCAATTTTTAGCATATTGTATATGATAATGAATGAATTCTTTATACAGTCACGTGAAATAAAGTATATTATACAAACGTCTAAGCAAGTGACAACCATACAATATATCTCTCCCACTGGATCTCAAAGTTACTAAGGATACTAGGTTAATACTAAATATTAAATATACGTCTGAAAATTAAACCAAACAGTGTTAGAATTAGATTTTGAAGCTGTCAAATTTTTGTTCTTCTCTCGACGGGATTTGAACTCACACCATTGATACACTGCAGCACCATTCGCTTAGCCTTACGTCCAGCGCCATAGACCACTCGACTACATCCCCTCCTTAAAAAAGAGCTTCAATAGTCGTAGTGTTACCTTGTCTCGTAAGGTTTTAATCTAGGGATAGACGTAAGACATGTGTATAAGCGTGTGTAGATGGTATATATATACTTAATATTATAATTTGACAGCAATCTAACTCAGCAATTTTTAGCATATTGTATATGATAATGAATGAATTCTTTATACAGTCACGTGAAATAAAGTATATTATACAAACGTCTAAGCAAGTGACAACCATACAATATATCTCTCCCACTGGATCTCAAAGTTACTAAGGATACTAGGTTAATACTAAATATTAAATATACGTCTGAAAATTAAACCAAACAGTGTCAGAATTAGATTTTGAAGCTGTCAAATTTTGTTCTTCCCTCGACGGGATTTGAACTCACACCATTGATACACTGCAGCACCATTCGCTTAGCCTTACGTCCAGCGCCCTAGACCACTCGACTACATCCACTCCTTAAAAAGAGCTTCAATAGTCGTAGTGTTACCTTGTCTCGTAAGGTTTTAATCTAGGGATAGACGTAAGACATGTGTATAAGCGTGTGTAGATGGTATATATATACTTAATATTATAATTTGACAGCAATCTAACTCAGCAATTTTTAACATATTGTATAGGATAATGAATTAATTCTTTATACAGTCACGTGAAATAAAGTATATTTTATATCTATATATATATATATAGTCTTCCGAAGACAACACCCGTGTCCTTTCCATTTTCATCTTTTTTGTTTCGAAGCCAACAACAACATTCAATTCCCGGAATTCCCTCATCCATCTACGGACACCTACTGGAGTATTATACAGTTTTTTCATTTTTTGTGTCCAAGTTTGTTTGCGTGTTGCCCTACATCGATACTTTCATTTCATGTTTATATTTAGGTGGAACATACTTTAAAACCATGTATTGTTGACATGAATACGTCAGCAGTGAGTCAAGGTTAACAGGTCAAAACCTATTCGGGATTTTCTAGACTTTTCATTAGATAGTGCGTCAAACATTAGAACACGTGTTGTCTAAAGAACTAACGACACTGACAAACCAGTTGAATTGTAACCCCCAGCAGAGTAGGATATAAATAGACTATGTTCTAAAATTTATTCTAAAATTAAAAACAGAAAACACACATTCGGAACAGGACAAAAGTAGAAAGGTACAATTGTTGTATACTTGCTGATATATCAACACGCATTTTTTGTTGTTCAAATGTCAATTTTCAGACGCAATACGAAAATCAAAGTATCTTACATAGTAAACACAATATAAATTTCTAGATATTAAAATATCCATCCGCAAGATCCGCGTTGCAACAAAGAAATACTGATAGGTGAGCAAACGTGCATATAAGTACCAAATTTTAAGGGGGATTTATAATATATGAATGTTGCATGCATGCTCTTTCTGATAGTTAAGTTACTAGTCCTCTTAAAATTGACTCTATATATGAACTATATTTTTGTCCGGGCGGAAGGTTGCGACACATGTTGTGTAAAGCAGTGTCTTCCGGTTTATATTCCTCATGCATGAGCGCTAGCATTAAACGATATCTTACTATGATCGATCGTTTAAAAATACAAAATGACAAGCAATGATCTACAACATATACACACAAAACCAATATTCGGTAACACCAACCGCACTTAAAACATGCGATGAACTCTGGTGCTCCGGGAGAGTTTCAGTTCCTGTATATATCTAAATCCTGGTAATGAATTTCAATTGAAGTAAATGTATATTTAGGAATATTGTTTGATAAGAATAATAAGATATTGCTTGGATTCTTTTGGAATGTCGTTATTTCTTTTCGATAGGAATTTAATGTGAAATTATTATTGGTCTGTTTAAAAAACAAGAGAAAATGGGCACACATGATAATAAATAAGGGTAATAACAAAATTACCGAACACAGAGCAATCGTCCACATGGAAATTCAAAACTCATAAATCAACAAACAGACAAAATATGTCAACAACCTGGAAACTGGGAAACCACAATAATATAATGGATAAAAAATGCAAACGAAAAACCTCTATCATCTCTAACATCCTCATTCTTACACAGGCTTCATGTTTTCTTTTTTTAACTTACGAAAGTCCCAAGTCAACAGTGCAAGCAATGATTGATATAATATGTGTTCGTTTCAAACAGCCATTAACCCTATTCAATTTATAGTTTCGTTGAATTCATAAGAATGTTATACGTTGTGTATTACTAAGTAGTTCATTAACAGTCAACTAAAATATGCATTACTAGATATCTAATGATGCATAATGTTTATTTTGATAACATATACAACATAAACGTATGCTTACCTTTCCGTTTGAAAAAATCAAAGATCAATATTATGTGTTTTTGGTAAGCAGCCAATAACCCTATTATTTTTATTTTGCTATTAATTTCTTGAGATTGCTATGAGTAGTGTATACCTAAATATGTCATTAGAAACCAATTACAATATGCGTTAATGAATTTTTGACAATGTATCATTTTTAATTTGAAAACAACCAGGTTTTCTTCACCATATTTGATAACAAACTCTAGTTCACCTTTATTTATTTTTTTTTATTGTGAGAAAGTCCAAAACTCAACAATGCATGCAACGACTGATACATTATGTGTGTGTTGCAAACAGCCATTAACCCTATTAATAATATTTTGTTATTACATTTTTGCGAATGTAATACATTATTTAGAACTAAACGTTTTATTAACAATCAATTACACTATTTGTTAACGAATGTTTGACAATGTATCATTATATTTTGATAATAAACAGGTTTTCGTCACTATATTTGAAAATAAATATAAGATAAGGTTTACAATTTCTTTTTGCTTTGAGAGAGTCAAAGTCATCAATTTCTTTTGAATTGTGCGCGTGTTTAGTATTTTATTCTGATTGTCGGTGAAATTGTGTGCGTGTTTAGTACATTGGCAGTATATATTGATTGTCGGTCGAATTGTGTGCGTGTTCAGTATCACTAATGATTATCGGTGGAATTGTGTACATGTTCATTCGTTTATGATGCTTTTCGGTGGAATTGCGGTAGTGTTCAATAGTTTATAGTTGTTGTCGGTTCAATTGCAGCAGTGTTTAGTAGTGTATCGTGATTGTTCGATAGAGTTGCGGTAGTGTTCAGTAGTATACAATGATCGGGGGTGAATTGGTGTGCGTGTTCAGCAGTTTATAATGATTGACGGTAAAATTGAGATAGTGTTCAGTAGATTACAGTGATTGTCAGTGGAACTGTGAGCATGTTCAGTAGTTTATGATTGTTGGTGGGATTGCGTAGTGTTCAGTAGCTTACTATGAATAAGGGTGGATTTGTGTGATTGCTTAGCAGTTTATATTGATTGTCGGTGAAATTGTGTGCATGTTCAGTACTCTATAATGATTGTCGGTCGAACTGTGGTAGTTTTAAATAATTTATAGTGATTATCTATGGAATTATGTGCGTGTTCAGTAGTTTATAAGGATTGCTTGTGGAATTGCGGTAGTGTTCAGTAATTTAATTATGAATGACGGTATATTGTTTGCCTGCTTATAAGCTTATATTGATTGTCGTGATAATTGTGTGCGTGTTTAGTAGTGCATTGTGATTGTCAGTTAAATTGCGGTAGTTTTCAGTAGTCTATGATAATTTTCGGTGCATGTGTAGGCATGTAGTGTTATGCAGTATACAATGATCGTGGATGAAATTGTGTGCGTGTTCAGCAGTTTATAAAGATTGACGGTAAAATTGTGGTGGTGTTCAGTAGTTTATAGTGATCGTTGGTGAAATTGCGGTAGTCTTTAGTAGTTTATTGTGATTGTCGGTGGAATTGCGGTAGTGTTCAATAGTTTATAATGATCGTTGGTGAAATTGCGGTAGTGTTCAGTAGTTTATAGTGATTGGTAGTGGAACTGTGGGCGTATTCTGTGTATTATGCATGTTGGTGGGATTGCGGTGGTGTTTAGTAGTTTATAATGATGGTCGCTGGAATTGTGTGCGCTTTCTGTAGTTTATAATGATTTTCGTTGGAATTGCGGTAGTGTTAAGGCGTTTTTTCTTGTGTACGTGATTTAGTGAGAGCCGTTTCTCAAATCACCATGAAACTTTGTGTACATGTTTCCTATGGAGAGAGGACCGGAAGACCCCTAATTACTGTTTAGATCAAAGATCAAAATTCAAGGTTGCGAGATTTAAATTGTTAAAATTCCTTGTGTACAAGTTTTAGTGAGACCCATATAACATCGGATCATGAAACGTTCTAAACATAGTCTTATGAAAAGAGGATGACTCCTTTTAAGTGTCCAGGCAAAAGTAAAGGCCACGAGACCTAAGTCGCGAAGTACAACGAGAACCATGTGACACATGATAATGAAACTCTATATACATGTTCTCATGACGAGTGGATGATCTCAATTTACTTTCAAGATCAGAAGTCAAAAGTCAAGAAAATAACGAAATTTATTGTGTATGATATAGAGAGCACCTATCAGATGACAAAGGAAGAAGAGAGGATGACCAGTCTCTACTTTTAAGTCCAAGGGTCAAATTCATTATCAAGGTCGTAGGTCAAAGATCTGTCTGTTTTGACTGGGTATACCTATTTTCTATGTGTAGATCTGTACAAAACTCTTGTCTATTTATATTCCTGTCTGTATTATTTTGCTGTAAAAGTGCATTTAAACATCCATGTTCCTTGCACAGTGGAATCAAGCATTTATTGGGTTTTGGGGGAAGTTACTGTTGTGCGCGAGATGAAATTCCAAATCTTGAATATAAATAAATCATATTTTTGCAAATCTGATGCAATTAGAAGGAATTTCAACTGCAGATCTAGATACAAAATACTTATGTAATGTCTTAAACTACATCTTTGATGGGGATAACTTATAAATTAACAACGCTTAGAATGCCGTGGACTCATTTTATGAGACAAAAAAGGAGGGGGGCTTAAGTGCAAACATTTCATAGTATTTAGATATTTAATATAGAACCGAGGTATATATATGTGTTAAAATTGCTTATTATGTTATAAACTAGCTTAATAACTGTAATATGTAAGAGAATAAGCAAGTTGTGGTATATTGCCTAATCTGAAGTCAACAGCTGTAAATGAAGATATTTTCATTAACAATCTTCAAGGGGATACCTTTGCATTTCCACATTTATTCTTGCATATATGAGACAGCCACATACCTTATGAGGTTGTTTGTGGTTGATATTGCTTTCGGAATAGAAATAAGACCAACACAGGGTTATAAAAGCAAGTTTAGTTGCTCTTTAATCTCACTCCCAGGTATATTTATGATGTTATTCCAGTTAATAATACAAACTTTGCTACCTGGATTCCATTAATAGAGATTTCTTGATAACTAACGAACGAATGTATCTTACCGTAACATAAAGAAACAATTTTAAATTACGCACAGATCTTTTGAGGGATACCTTATTGCAACATTTGCCTTCAATTGTTCACTGAGTTTAAGTGATAATATATATATATATATATATATATATATATTTATATATATATTGTTCATTTCGGTGTTTAAAACAGTTAGCAAATAATATCACTGGCCAAATAATGGTTTCACAGTGACATTACAGTCCGCATACACAATTGATATTTTCCTCAAACACTATTTATAGATATACTTCAAGGAGGGGTGCTTTTCAAATTTATTTTGGTTTTTAATATTTCTGATTTAAATTTTCGCACAAATAAATAACTTTGCCAGAGTTGGGAGAACTAGAATAATCTGACTAAGGAAAATCAAGCAGTATAATGGTTATGTAAAACTGGATATTGGATGGAAGATTTCTGATTTCATATGTAAAGAAAAATAAATGATTCTATTCTCCCAAATCCTGTCTGTCCCATGGTAAAACAATATTCCCTTTTAAGGTTTATTTATACCTTATCGGTGACGGTCGCCCGACCATTGACCGATTGTCGTGCAAAGATCGTCAGATTTTTGCTTTCTATTGTTTTTATTAAATAAGAGAAATGCCTTCGAAAAATCTACTGTATACTAGTTTAACCCCGTCACTTTTTATTGAAATACCTGAACTAAGCCAGGAGGGGTCATTTATATGTGTGAAGGTCAGTACGGAAAACGGCAATAATTCTGGGTATTGAAAAAAATCGATGTTGATAGACAATATGCTTTTAAATTCTTTCATGCTTGAACACCAAGTTCATTATCTTTTATTACAACACTATTTCACTCAAGCGTACAATTTTTGTGGTGTGGGGTCGCTATTGTGCATTTGAAATATTAATTGTAAACCCCATTGACTCACAGTATAGGAAAATGTGCGCCTGAAATCTCTTATTGACGTGCTCTTCTTTTATCTGCATTACGGTTTCTTTGGAAATGGACTGCCCACGCTTTCAAAGCAGGTAATTGTTTTCGGAATTTATTATCGACAGATACGATAATTGATTTTCGAAAGTGACGAGTATTTCTCGTACCCAATTCGTCACTTTAATTTTCAAAAAATCGTCGAAAAATGTTTGTAAAAATACATTCTTCTTCTTCATTTGCTGAGGCCGGGTGGCTCAATGAGTTAGGTCGCTGGATCTATTAACTCATACAAGCCTATCACCAATACAGCGTGGGTTCGCGCCCAGCTTTGTAAATAACAAAAAAAGGTGCACTCGACTCGCAGTCGCAAGTGATAAAGTTTACCAGTTGCTTGCCCATGGTCGGTGGTTCTCTCCGGCTTCCTCCACCACTAAAACTGGTCGCCATGATATAGCTGAAATATTGTTGAAAGTGGCGTTAAACACCAAAAATCAATCAATCAATCTTCATTTGCTAATTCAAACTAATTAGTCACTACAATGACAATTTTATTACATGTTACAAGCCAATCAACGGATTATATAATTTTTGTTTTGATTGCGTAATCTTTGATCTCGCCTGGCTTGATTTACCTGGTTAAAGATATGATCCCGAAAAAGAATTCAATCAACGATAATGATTTGTTTGTATGGTTATGACATGTATTCAATTGCCACATTATGTATTTAAAGTGGACATGTTTTTGTAATCGTCATGCATTGCACGATTCGTCACAGTGTCAACATGAAATCTTAGTTCTCATATTTAATATGTTCATTTATATGCGAAGATTGACCATTCAATTCGTTAGAATACACTGCACGAGGACCCATCATATTTGTATCGATCTGCATACGGGTAGCAATTGCGATCTATTTATAGAACTATTTACAAACATACATGTGTTTGCAATTAAGAAATACATAACTATAGTATTTGTATTCCAATTGTTGCAATTTGATTATGAGGTCTGAGAAATAATAATTTATTTTACAACCTCCTTCAGTTTTTGACGTTTGTGCTATATTTTCATTACCTACATATAATCTATGTTGGACCATTGGGCAAATTGGCAGAGAAATATTTGTTCTGCTGAAGACTACAAAAATATGAGTTATTACAATGGTTGTGTTATTAGACCAAAGCACAGTAACATTTCAAAAAGGATGGGGGGGGGGGGTGTCATTACAATGTGTGTGGTTATAAACCACAGCACAGTAATATATATAAAAAAGGAGGGGGGAGTAATTACAATGTTTGTGTTATTAGATCAAAATCGTGGCAATGTTATGTTTTATCAGTTGGTTGCTAATTTACTAACCAATAAGGCAAAGTAACTCATCATAAGATTAAGCTCATAATATTCTTGTTTAATTATTCATAACTAGAAACAAAATTATATTCCACAAAAGTGATTAATGGTCTCAAAATCCTGGCTGAATCCCTGTGTACCTGTTTAAAAAAGTTACAGAATGTACTTGATCCATTACTCTAACGGACGCTAAAGTTTCTTTGGAGAAAATAACGCAACAAATTCAGAATGGAGTATCAAACGTTTGTTGTTACTACCAAAAAATGTAAAGTTTCCATTTCTTTATGCCTAAATGACTTTCAATTTAGATCGTATTTGCACGGATAGTTTTGGATGTGAGAAGCAATAATTTTCCAAAGAGGCGATACAGAAAACTTATTTTTCCTACTAAAAAATTGAATTGAAAAAATGAGTGTGCTGTCGGCTGTTTGCTGTAGCTGTGTAAGTCTGTTTGACGTCGCGCTTGAAAACGGTTTGTAACCTGATTGGCGTGCTAAATTTGTATTTATTAACAATCAACTAACATTTATGCTTTATTACTCTTACATTTCAAACAAAACGGTGCGTTTTTAGTAGTTCATTGTGATTTTCGGTGGAATTGCGGTCGTGTTCAGTAGTTCATAGTTGTTGTCGGTGGAATTGCAGTAGTGTTTAGTAGTGCATTGTGATTGTTCGTAGAGTTCCGGTAGTGTTCAGTAGTTTACAATGATCGTGGGGGAATGTGTTTGCGTGTTCAGCAGTTTATAATGATTGACGGCAAAATTGTGGTAGTGTTCAGTAGTTCATAGTTGTTGTCGGTGGAATTGCGGTAGTCTTTAGTAGTTTATTGTGATTCTCGGTGGAATTGCGGTAGTGTTCAGCAGTTTATAGTGATTGTCAATGGAACTATGAGCGGGTTCAATAGTTTATGATTGTTGGTGGGATTGGGATTGCGTAGTGTTCAGTAATTTATTATGAATAACGGTGGATTTCTGTGAATGCTTTACAGTTTACATTGCTTATCGGTGAAATTGTGTACGTGTTTAGTAGTTCCTTGCGATTGCCGGTGGAATTGCGGTAGGGTTCAGTATATGATTGTCGGTGGAATTGCGGTAGTCTTTAGTAGTTTATTGTGATTATCGGTGGAAGTGTGGTAGTGTTCAGCAGTTTATAGTGATTGTCAATGGAACTGTGAGCGCGTTCAATAGTTTATGATTGTTGGTGGGATTGGGATTGCGTAGTGTTCAGTAGTTTATTATGAATAACGGTGGATTTCTGTGAATGCTTAACATTTTATATTGCTTGTCGATGAAATTGTGTGCGTGTTTAGTAGTTCATTGCGATTGCCGGTGGAATTGCGGTAGGATTCAGTAGTTTATAATGATTGTTGGTGGAATTGCGGTAGTCTTTTGTAGTTTATAATGAATGTCGGTCGAATTGCGGTAGTTTTAAATATTTTATAGTGATTATATATGGAATTATGTGCGTGTTCAATAGTTTATAATGTACGTTGACGGAATTGCGGTAGTGTTCAGTAATTTAATAATGAATGACGGTGGATTTTGTGCATGCTTATAAGTTTATATTGATTGTCGTGATAATTGTGTGCGTGTTTAGTAGTTCATTGTGATTGTCGGTGGAATTGCGGTAGTGTTCAGTAGTCTACGATAATTGTCGGTGCACTTATGGGCATGTCCAGCAGTTTATATTGGTTTTCGTTGAAATTATGTGCGTGCTTAGTAATGTATAGTGAGTGTCGGTGGAATTGTGCGCTTGTTTAGTAGTTCACAGTGAGTGTCAGTGGAATTGTGTGAGTGTACAATAGTTTATAATGATTGTCCGTGGAATTATACGCGTGTTTAGTAGTTCATAGTGATTGTCGGTGGATTTATGTGCGCTTTCCCGTAGTTTATAATGATTGTCGGTAGAATAGGGGTAGTGTTCAGTTGTTTATAACGATTGTCGGTAGAAAAGGGGTAGTGTTCAGTTGTTTATAATGATTGCAGGTGGAATTGTGTTTACTTTCTTTAGTTTATAATGATTGTCGGTAGAATTGCGGTAGTGTTCAGTAGTGTTTAGTGATTGTAGTGGAATTTCTGCATGTGTTGTAGTCTATAATGGCTGTCGGTGGAATTGTGAGAGTGTGCAATAGTTTATAGTGATTGTATGTGGAATTGAGGGTGTGTTCAGTAGTTTACAATGAGTGTCTGTGGAATTGTGTGCGTTCTTTGTAGTTTTTATTGATTGTCTGTGTAATTGTGCGCGCGCTTAGTAGCCTTTTGTGATTGACGGTGGAATTGTATGCTTTTTCAGTAGTTTATGGTGATTGTTGTTGGAATTGTGTGTGTGTTCATTAGGTAATAATGACTGTCGATGGAATTGTGTGCGTGTTCAGTACATGTAGTTTATAATGATTGTCAGTCGAATTGTGGCGTGTTCAGTTGTTTATAATGATCGGGGTGGAATTATGTGCGTGTTCATGAGTTTATTATGAATAACGGTGGATGTGTGTGAATGCTTAACAGGTTATATTGATTGTCTGTGAAATTGTGTACGTGTTTAGTAGTTCACTGCAATTGTCGGTGGAATTGCGGTAAGGTTCATTAGTATATAATAATTGTCGGTGGAATTGCGGTAGTCTTTAGTTGTTAATAGTGATTGTCGGTGGAATGCCGGTAGTGTTTAGTAGTCTATAATGCATGTCGGTCGAACTGTGGTAGTCTTAAATAGTTTATAGTTATTATATATGGAACTATGGGCGTGTTCAGTAGTTTATAATGATCACTGGTGGAATTGCGGTAGTGTTCAATAATTGAATAATGAATGAGGGTGGATTGTGTGCATGCTTAGCAGTTTATATTGATTGTCGTGGGAATTGTGCGCTTGTTTTGTAGTTCATTGTGATTGTCAGTGGAATTGCGGTAGTGTTCAGTAGTCTATAATAATTGTCGGGGAATTTGTGGGCATGTAAAGCAGTTTATATTGATTGTCAATTAAATTGTGCGCTTGTTTAGTGGTTCATAGTGATTGTCGGTGGAATTGTGTTAGTGTACAGTAATTTATATTGATTGTCCGTGGAATTGTACACGTGTTTAGTAGTTCATTGTGATTGCCGGTGGAATTGTGCGCGTGTTTAGTAGTTTATACTGAATGTCGTTGAAATTCTGCTCGTGCTTACGGCGGTGAATATTTGTGTGCGTTCAGTAATATGTAATTATTTTCGGAATTGTGTGCATGTTCATTCGTTTATGATGCTTTTCGGTGGAATTGTGGAAGTGTTCAGTAGTGTTTTGTAATTGTAGTGGAATTTCTGCATGTGCAGTAGTTTATAATGGCTGTCGGTGGAATTGTGAGCGTGTGCAGTAGTTTATAGTGATTGTCTGTGGAATTGAGGGTGTGCTCAGTAGTTTACAATGATTGTCTGTGGAATTGTGTGCGTTCTTTGTAGTTGATGTTGATTGTCTGTGTAATTGTGTGCGCGCTTAGTAGCTTTTTGTGATTGACGGTGAAATTGTATGCTTTTTCAGTAATTGTGCGCGTGTTTAATAGATTATACTGAATGTCGGTGAAATTCTGCTCGTGCTTACTAGTTTATTTCGTTTTTCATTGTAATTTAAGGGCGTGTTTTGTAGTTTATAATAATGGTCGGCGGAATGTTGTGCGTGTTCAGTAGTATATAATGATTTTCGGTGGAATTGCGTGCATGTTCAGTCGTTTATAGTAATTTTCGGTCGGATTGCGGTAGTGTTTAATAATTTGTAATGATTTTCGGTGGAATTGTGCACGTGGTTTGTCGTTATTAATAATTATCGGTGGAATTGTGGTAGTGTTCAGTAATTTATAATGATGTTCGGTGGAATTGTGGTAGTTGTTGGTAGTTCATAGTGATTGTCGTTGGAATTTAGCGCGTCTTTAGTAGTTTATGCTGAATGTCGGTGACATTCTGCTCGTGTTTAGTAGTTTATTTCGTTTTTTAGTGGAATTGAGGGCGTGTTTAGTAGTCTATACTGATTGGCGGTGAAAATTTTTACATGTTCAGTAATATGTAATTATTTTCGGTCGAATTGTGTGCATATTCATTCGTTTATGATGTTTTTCGGTGGAATTGCGGTAGTGTTCAGTAGATTATAGTTGTTGTCGGTGGAATTACAATAGTGTTTAGTAGTTTATTGTGATTGTCGGTGGAATTGCAGTAGTGTTCAGCAGTGTATGGTGATCGTCAGTGGAACTGTGAGCGCGTTCAATAGTTTATGATTGTTGGTGGGATTGGGATTGCGTAGTGTTCAGTAGTTTATTATGAATAACGTGGATTTCTGTGAATGTTTAACATTTTATATTGATTGTCGGTGAAATTGTGTGCGTGTTTAGTAGTTCATTGCGATTGCCGGTGGAATTGCGGTAGGGTTCAGTAGTTTATAATGATTGTCGGTGGAATTGCGGTAGTCTTTAGTAGTTTATTATGAATGTCGGTCGAATTGTGGTAGTTTTAAATATTTTATAGTGATTATATATGGAATTATGTGCGTGTTCAGTAGTTAATAATGTACGTTGGCTATAATTGTCGGTGCATTGATGGGCATGTCCAGCAGTTTATATTGATTGTCGGTGAAATTATGTGCGTGCTTAGTAATGTATAGTGAGTGTCGGTGGAATGGTGCGATTGCTTAGTAGTTCATAGTGATTGCCGGTGGAATTTTGTTAGTGTAAAGTAGTTTATATTGACTGTCCGTGGAATTGTACGCGTGTTTAGTAGTTCATAGTGATTGTCGGTGTAATTGTACGCGTGTTTAGTAGTTCATTGTGATTGTCGGTGGAATTATGTGCGCTTTCTGTAGTTTATAATGATTGTATGTAGTATAAGGGTAGTGTTCATATAATGATTGCACTTTCTGTAGCTTATAATGATTGACGGTAGAATTGCGGTAGTGTTGAGTAGTATTCAGTGATTGTAGTTGAATTTCTGCATGTGCAGTAGTTTATAATGACTGTCGGTGGAATTGTAAGAGTGTGCAGTAATTTACAGTGATTGTAGGTGGAATTGAGGGTGTGTTCAGTAGTTTATAGTTGTTGTCGGTGGAATTGCCGTAGTGTTTGGTAGGGTATTGTGATTGTTCGGTAGAGTTCCGGTAGTGTTCAGTAGATTAAAATTATCGTGGGTGAATTTGTTTTCGTGTTCAGCAGTTTATAATGATTGACGGCAAACTATATTGTTCAGAAGTTGGCAGTGATTGTCATTGGAACTGATAGCATATTCAGTAGTTTATGATTGCTGGTGTGATTGCGTAGTGTGCATTAGTTTATTATGAATAACGATGGATTGTTGTGAATGCATAGCAGTTTATATTGATTGTCGGTGGAATTATGTGCGTGTTCAGTAGTCTATAATGATTGCTGGTGAAATTGCGGTAGAGTTCAATAATTTAATAATGAATGACCGTTTATTGTGTGCATGCTTAGAAGTTGATATTGATTGTCGTGGGAATTGTGTGCGTGTTGTGTAGTTCATTGTGATTGTCGGTGAAATTGTGGTAGTTTTCAGTAGTCTATGATAATTGTCGGTGCATCTGTGGGCATGCACAGCAGTTTATATTGATTGTCGGTCACATTTTGTGCGCGTTTAGTAATTTATAGTGATTGTAGGTGAAATTGCAGTAGTGTTTAGTAGTTTATTGTGATTGTCGGTAGAGTTGCGGTAGTGTTCAGTAGATTACAATGATCGTGGGTGAAATTATATGCGTGTTAAGTAGTTTATAATGATTGTTGGTGGAATTGCGGTTGTGTTCAGTAAATTAATAATGAATGACGGTGGATTCTGTGCATGCTTAGAAGTTTATATTGATTGTCGTGGGAATTGTGTGCGTGTTTAGTAGTTAATAATGATTATCAGTGGACTTATGTGCGTGTTCAGTAGTTTATAATGATTTTCGGTGGAATTGTGTGCGTGTTCAGTCGTTTATAGTGATTTTCCGTGGGATTGTGGTAGTGTTTAATAATTTGGGATGATTTTCGGTGGAATTGTGCGCGTGTTGAGTAGGTTATAATTATGTTCGGTGGAATTGTGGTAGTTTTTGGTAGTTCATAGTGATTATCGGTGGAACTGTGCGCGTGTTTTGTAGTTTATACTGATTGTCGCTGAAATTTTGTGCTTCTTTTGTAATGTATAATGATTTTAGGTGGAATTGTGTTCATGTTCATTTGTTTATGATGTTTTTCGGTGGAATTGCGATAGTGTTCAGTAGTTTATTGTTGTTGTCGGTGGAATTGCAGTAGTGTTTAGTAGTGTATTGTGATTGTTCGGTAGAGTTGCGGTAGTGTTCAGTAGTTTATGATTGTTGGTGGGATTGCGTAGTGTTCAGTAATTGATTATGAATAACGGTGTATTTGTGTGAATGCTTTGCAGTTTATATTGATTGTCGGTGAAATTGTGTGCGTGTTTAGTAGTTCATTGCGATTGCCGGTGCAATTGCGGTAGGGTTCAGTAGTTTATAATGATTTTCGGTGGATTTGCGGTAATCTTTAGTAGATTATAATGAATGTCAGTCGAATTGTGGTAGTTTTAAATATTTTATAGTGATTATATATGGAATTATGTGCGTGTTCAGTAGTTTATAATGTACGTTGGCGAAATTGTGGTAGTGTTCAGATATTTTATAATGAATGACGGTGGATTGTGTGCATGCTTAGAAGTTTATATTGATTGTCGTGATAATTGTGTGCGTGTTTAGTAGTTCATTGTGATTGTCGGTGGAATTCCGGTAGTGTTCATTAGTCTACGATAATTGTCGGTGCATTGATGGGCATGTCCAGCAGTTTATATTGATTGTCGGTGAAATTATGTGCGTGCTTAATAATGTATAGTGAGTGTCGGTGGAATGGTGCGCTTGTTTAGTAGTTCATAGTGATTGCCGGTGGAATTTTGTTAGTGTACAGTAGATTATATTGACTGTCCGTGGAATTGTACGCGTGTTTAGTAGTTCATAGTGGTTGTCGGTGTAATTGTACGCGTGCTTAGTGGTTCATTGTGATTGTCGGTGGAATTATGTGCGCTTTCTGTAGTTTATAATGATTGTAGGTAGTATAAGGGTAGTGTTCAGTCGTTTATACTGATTGCAGGTGGAATTGTGTGCCCTTTCTGTAGTTTATAATGATTGTCGGTAGAATTGCGGTAGTGTTGAGTAGTATTTAGTGATTGTAGTGGAATTTCTGCATGTGCAGTAGTTTATAATGACTGTCGGTGGAATTGTAAGAGTGTGCAGTAATTTATGGTGATTGTAGGTGGAATTGAGGGTGTGTTCAATAGTTTATAATTGATGTAGGTGGAATTGCAGTAGTGTTTAGTAGTGTATTGTGATTGTTCGGTAAAGTTGCGGTAGTGTTCAGTAGTTTATGATTGTTGGTGGGATTGCGTAGTGTGCAGTAGTTTATGATTGTTGGTGGGATTGCGTAGTGTTCAGTAGTTTATTATGAATAACGGTGTATTTGTGTGAATGCTTAGCAGTTTATATTGATTGTCGGTGAAATTGTGTGCGTGTTTAGTAGTTCATTGCGATTGCCGGTGCAATTGCGGTAGGGTTCAGTAGTTTATAATGATTTTCGGTGGAATTGCGGTAGTCTTTTGTAGTTTATAATGAATGTCGGTCGAATTGTGGTAGTTTTAAATATTTTATAGGGATTATATATGGAATTCTGTGCGTGTTCAGTAGTTTATAATGTACGTTGGCGAAATTGCGGTAGTGTTCAGATATTTTATAATGAATGACGGTGGATTGTGTGCATGCTTAGAAGTTTATATTGATTGTCGTGATAATTGTATGCGTGTTTAGTAGTTCATTGTGATTGTCGGTTGAATTCCGGTAGTGTTCAGTAGTCTACGATAATTGTCGGTGCATTGATGGGCATGTCCAGCAGTTTATATTGATTGTCGGTGAAATTATGTGCGTGCTTAGTAATGTATTGTGAGTGTCGGTGGAATGGTGCGCTTGTTTAGTAGTTCATAGTGATTGCCGGTGGAATTTTATTAGTGTACAGTAGTTTATATTGACTGTCCGTGGAATTGTACGCGTGTTTAGTAGTTCATAGTGATTGTCGGTGTAATTGTACGCGTGCTTAGTAGTTCATTGTGATTGTCGGTGGAATTATGTGCGCTTTCTGTAGTTTATAATGATTGTAGGTAGTATAAGGGTAGTGTTCAGTCGTTTATAATGATTGCAAGTGGAATTGTGTGCACTTTCTGTAGCTTATAATGATTGTCGGTAGAATTGCGGTAGTGTTCAGTAGTATTTAGTGATTGTAGTGGTATTTCTGCATATGCAGTAGTTTATAATGACTGTCGGTGGAATTGTAAGAGTGTGCAGTAATTTACAGTTATTGTAGGTGGAATTGAGGGTGTGTTCAGTAGTTTATAGTTGTTGTAGGTGGAATTGCAGTAGTGTTTAGTAGTGTATTGTGATTGTTCGGTAGATTTCCGGTAGTGTTCAGTAGATTAAAATGATCGTGGGTGAATTTGTTTTCGTGTGCAGCAGTTTATAATGATTGACGGCAAACTTGAGATATTGTTCAGAAGTTGACAGTGATTGTCATTGGAACTGATAGCATGTTCAGTAGTTTATGATTGCTGGTGTGATTGCGTAGTGTGCATTAGTCTATTATGAATAACGGTGGATTGTTGTGAATGCATTGCAGTTTATATTGATTGTCGGTGAAATTATGTGCGTGTTCAGTAGTCTATAATGATTGCTGGTGGAATTGCGTTAGAGTTCAGTAATTTAATAATGAATGACCGTTTATTGTGTGCATGCTTAGAAGTTGATATTGATTGTCATGGGAATTGTGTGCGTGTTTTGTAGTTCATTGTAATTGTCGGTGGAATTTCGGTAGTTTTCAGTAGTCTATGATAATTGTCGGTGCATGTGTGGGCATGCAAAGCAGTTTATATTGATTGTCGGTGAAATTTTGTGCGCGTTTAGTAATTTATAGTGATTGTAGGTGAAATTGCAGTAGTGTTTAGTAGTTTATTGTGATTGTCGGTAGAGTTGCAGTAGTGTTCAGTAGATTACAATGATCGTGGGTGAAATTATATGCGTGTTAAGTAGTTTATAATGATTGTTGGTGGAATTGCGATTGTGTTCAGTAAATTAATAATGAATGACGGTGGATTGTGTGCATGCTTAGAAGTTTATATTGATTGTCGTGGGAATTGTGGCGTGTTTAGTAGTTTATTATGATTATCAGTGGAATTATGTGCGTGTTCAGTAGTTTATAATGCTTTTCGGTGGAATTGTGTGCGTGTTCAGTCATTTATAGTGATTTCCTGTGGGATTGTGGTAATATTTAATAATTTGTGATGATTTTCGGTGGAATTGTGCGCGTGATGAGTAGTTTATAATTATGTTCGGTGGAATTGTGGTAGTTTTTGGTAGTTCATAGTGATTGTCGGTGGAATTGTGCGCGTGTTTAGTAGTTTATACTGATTGTCGCTGAAATTGTGTGCGTCTTTTGTAATGTATAATGATTTTCGGTGGAATTGTGTTCATGTTCATTTGTTTATGATGTTTTTCGGTGGAATTGCGGTAGTGTTCAGTAGTTTATTGTTGTTGTCGGTGGAATTGCAATAGTGTTTAGTGGTGTATTGTGATTGTTCGGTAGAGTTGCGGTAGTGTTCAGTAGTTTATGATTGTTGGTGGGATTGCGTAGTGTTCAGTAGTTTATTTTGAATAACGGTGTATTTGTGTGAATGCTTTGCAGTTTATATTGATTGTCGGTGAAATTGTGGGCGTGTTTAGTAGTTCTTTGCGATTGCCGGTGCAATTGCGGTAGGGTTCAGTAGTTTATAATGCTTTTCGGTGGGATTGCGGTAGTCTTTAGTAGTTTATAATGAATGTCAGTCGAATTGTGGTAGTTTTAAATATTTTATAGTGATTATATATGGAATTATGTGCGTGTTCAGTAGTTTATAATGTACGTTGGCGAAATTGTGGTAGTGTTCAGATATTTTATAATGAATGACGGTGGATTGTGTGCATGCTTAGAAGTTTATATTGATTGTCGTGATAATTATGTGCGTGTTTAGTAGTTCATTGTGATTGTCGGTGGAATTCCGGTAGTGTTCAGTAGTCTACGATAATTGTCGGTGCATTGATGGGCATGTCCAGCAGTTTATATTGATTGTCGGTGAAATTATGTGCGTGCTTAGTAATATATAGTGAATGTCGGTGGAATGGTGCGCTTGTTTAGTAGTTCATAGTGATTGCCGGTGGAATTTTGTTAGTGTACAGTAGATTATATTGACTGTCCGTGGAATTGTACGCGTGTTTAGTAGTTCAT
>MJUT01008211.1:278739-293006 GCA_002080005.1 Gigantidas platifrons
TTAGTAGTTCATTGTGATTGTCGGTGGAATTATGTGCGCTTTCTGTAGTTTATAATGATTGTAGGTAGTATAAGGGTAGTGTTCAGTCGTTTATAATGATTGCAGGTGGAATTGTGTGCACTTTCTGTAGCTTATAATGATTGTCGGTAGAATTGCATTAGTGTTCAGTAGTATTTAGTGATTGTAGTGGTATTTCTGCATATGCAGTAGTTTATAATGACTCTCGGTGGAATTGTAAGAGTGTGCAGTAATTTACAGTTATTGTAGGTGGAATTGAGGGTGTGTTCAGTAGTTTATAGTTGTTGTAGGTGGAATTGCAGTAGTGTTTAGTAGTGTATTGTGATTGTTCGGTAGATTTCCGGTAGTGTTCAGTAGATTAAAATGATCGTGGGTGAATTTGTTTTCGTGTTCAGCAGTTTATAATGATTGACGGCAAACTTGAGATATTGTTCAGAAGTTGACAGTGATTGTCATTGGAACTGATAGCATGTTCAGTAGTTTATGATTGCTGGTGTGATTGCGTAGTGTGCATTAGTTTATTATGAATAACGGTGGATTGTTGTGAATGCATTGCAGTTTATATTGATTGTCTGTGAAATTATGTGCGTGTTCAGTAGTCTATAATGATTGCTGGTGGAATTGCGGTAGAGTTCAGTAATTTAATAATGAATGACCGTTTATTGTGTGCATGCTTAGAAGTTGATATTGATTGTCGTGGGAATTGTGTGCGTGTTTTGTAGTTCATTGTAATTGTCGGTGGAATTTCGGTAGTTTTCAGTAGTCTATGATAATTGTCGGCGCATATGTGGGCATGCAAAGCAGTTTATATTGATTGTCGGTGAAATTTTGTGCGCGTTTAGTAATTTATAGTGATTGTTGGTGGAATTGCGGTTGTGTTCAGTAAATTAATAATGAATAACGGTGGATTGTGTGCATGCTTAGAAGTTTATATTGATTGTCGTGGGAATTGTGTGCGTGTTTAGTAGTTTATAATGATTATCAGTGGAATTATGTGCGTGTTCAGTAGTTTATAATGCTTTTCGGTGGAATTGTGTGCGTGTTCAGTCATTTATAGTGATTTCCGGTGGGATTGTGGTAATATTTAATAATTTGTGATGATTTTCGGTGGAATTGTGCGCGTGATGAGTAGTTTATAATTATGTTCGGTGGAATTGTGGTAGTTTTTGGTAGTTCATAGTGATTGTCGGTGGAATTGTGCTCGTGTTTAGTAGTTTATACTGATTGTCGCTGAAATTGTGTGCGTCTTTTGTAATGCATAATGATTTTCGGTGGAATTGTGTTCATGTTCATTTGTTTATGATGTTTTTCGGTGGAATTGCGGTAGTGTTCAGTAGTTTATTGTTGTTGTCGGTGGAATTGCAATAGTGTTTAGTGGTGTATTGTGATTGTTCGGTAGAGTTGCGGTAGTGTTCAGTAGTTTATGATTGTTGGTGGGATTGCGTAGTGTTCAGTAGTTTTTTTTGAATAACGGTGTATTTGTGTGAATGCTTAGCAGTTTATATTGATTGTCGGTGAAATTGTGTGCGTGTTTAGTAGTTCATTGCGATTGCCGGTGCAATTGCGGTAGGGTTCAGTAGTTTATAATGATTTTCGGTGGAATTGCGGTAGTCTTTAGTAGTTTATAATGAATGTCGGTCGAATTGTGGTAGTTTTAAATATTTTATAGTGATTATATATGGAATTATGTACGTGTTCAGTAGTTTATAATGTACGTTGGCGAAATTGCGGTAGTGTTCAGATATTTTATAATGAATGACGGTGGATTGTGTGCATGCTTAGACGTTTATATTGATTGTCGTGATAATTGTATGCGTGTTTAGTAGTTCATTGTGATTGTCGGTGGAATTCCGGTAGTGTACAGTAGTCTACGATAATTGTCGGTGCATTGATGGGCATGTCCAGCAGTTTATATTGATTGTCGGTGAAATTATGTGCGTGCTTAGTAATGTATAGTGAGTGTCGGTGGAATGGTGCGCTTGTTTAGTAGTTCATAGTGATTGCCGGTGGAATTTTGTAAGTATACAGTAGTTTATATTGACTGTCCGTGGAATTGTACGCGTGTTTAGTAGTTCATAGTGATTGTCGGTGTAATTGTACGCGTGCTTAGTAGTTCATTGTGATTGTCGGTGGAATTATGTGCGCTATCTGTAGTTTATAATGAGTGTAGGTAGTATAAGGGTAGTGTTCAGTCGTTTATAATGATTGCAGGTGGAATTGTGTGCACTTTCTGTAGCTTATAATGATTGTCGGTAAAATTGCGGTAGTGTTCAGTAATATTTAGTGATTGTAGTGGAATTTCTGCATGTGCAATAGTATATAATGACTGTCGGTGGAACTGTAAGAGTGTGCAGTAATATATAGTTGTTGTCGGTGGAATTGCAGTAGTGTTTAGTAGTGTATTGTGATTGTTCGGTAGAGTTCCGGTAGTGTTCAGTAGATTAAAATGATCGTGGGTGAATTTGTTTTCGTGTCCAGCAGTTTATATTGATTGTCGGTAAAATTATGTGCGTGCTTAGTAATGTATAGTGAGTGTCAATGGAATGGTGCGCTTGTTTAGTAGTTCATAGTGATTGCCGGTGGAATTTTGTTAGTGTACAGTAGTTTATATTGACTGTCCGTGGAATTGTACGCGTGTTTAGTAGTTCATAGTGATTGTCAGTGTAATTGTACGCGTGTTTAGTAGTTCATAGTGATTGTCGGTGTAATTGTACGCGTGTTTAGTAGTTCATTGTGATTGTCGTTGGAATTATGTGCGCTTTTTGTAGTTTATAATGATTGCAGGTAGTATAAGTGTAGTGTTCAGTCGTTTATAATGATTGCAGGTGGAATTGTGTGCACTTTCTGTAGCTTATAATGATTGTCGGTTGAATTGTGGTAGTGTTCAGTAATCTATGATAATTGTCGGTCCATGTGTGGCATGAAAAGCAGTTTATATTGATTGTCGGTGAATTGTTTTGCGTGTTTAGTAATTTATAGTGATTGTAGGTGGAATTGCAGTAGTGTTTAGTAGTTTATTGTGATTGTCGGTAGAGTTGCGGTAGTGTTCAGTAGATTACAATGATCGTGGGTGAAATTATATGCGTGTTAAGTAGTTTATAATGATTGTTGTTGGAATTGCGGTTGTGTTCAGTAAATTAATAATGAATGACGGTGGATTGTGTGCATGCTTAGAAGTTTATATTGATTGTCGAGGGAATTGTGTGCGTGTTTAGTAGTTTATAATGATTATCAGTGGAATTATGTGCGTGTTCAGTAGTTTATAATGATTTTCGGTGGAATTGTGTGCGTGTTCAGTCATTTATAGTGATTTTCGGTGGGATTGTGGTAGTGTTTAATAATTTGTTATGATTTTTGGTGGAATTGTGCGCGTGTTGAGTAGTTTATAATTATGTTCGGTGGAATTGTGGTAGTTTTTGGTAGTTCATAGTGATTGTTGATGGAATTCTGCTCGTGTTTAGTAGTTTATACTGATTGTCGCTGAAATTGTGTGCGTCTTTTGTAATGTATAATGATTTTCGGTGGAATTGTGTTCATGTTCATTTGTTTATGATGTTTTTCGGTGGAATTGCGGTAGTGTTCAGTAGTTTATAGTTGTTGTCGGTGGAATTGCAATAGTGTTTAGTAGTGTATTGTGATTGTTCGGTAGAGTTGCGGTAGTGTTCAGTAGTTTATGATTGTTGGTGGGATTGCGTAGTGTTCAGTAGTTTATTATGAATAACGGTGTATGTGTGTGAATGCTTAGCAGTTTATATTGATTGTCGGTGAAATTGTGTGCGTGTTTAGTAGTTCATTGCGATTGCCGGTGCAATTGCGGTAGTGTATAGTAGTCTATAATGATTGTCGGTGGAATTGCGGTAATCTTTAGTTGTTTATAATGAATGTTGGTCGAATTGTGGTAGTTTTAAATATTTTATAGTGATTATATATGGAATTATGTGCGTGTTCAGTAGGTTATAATGTACGTTGGCGAAATTGCGTAGTGTTCAGATATTTTATAATGAATGACGGTGGATTGTGTGCATGCTTAGAAGTTTATATTGATTGTCGTGATAATTGTGTGCGTGTTTAGTAATTCAATGTGATTGTCGGTGGAATTGTGGTAGTGTTCAGTAGTCTACAATAATTGTCGGTGCATTGATGGGCATGTCCAGCAGTTTATTTTGATTGTCGGTGAAATTATGTGCGTGATTAGTAATGTATAGTGAGTGTCGATGGAATGGTGCGCTTGTTTAATAGTTCATAGTGATTGCCGGTGGACTTGTGTTAGTGTACAGTTGTTTATATTGACTGTCCGTGGAATTGTACGCGTGTGTAGTAGATCATTGTGATTGACGGTGGAATTATGTGCGCTTTCTGTAGTTTATAATGATTGTAGGTAGTATAAGGGTAGTGTTCAGTCATTTATAATGATTGCAGGTGGAATTGTGTGCACTTTCTGTAGCTTATAATGATTGTCGGTAGAATCGCGGTAGTGTTCAGTAGTGTTTAGCGATTGTAGTGGAATTTCTGCATATGCAGTAGTTTATAATGAGTGTCGGTGGAATTGTAAGAGTGTGCAGTAGTTTATAGTGATTGTAGGTGGAATTGAGGGTGTGTTCAGTAGTTTATAGTTGTTGTCGGTGGAATTGCAGTAGTGTTTAGTAATTTAGTAATGTATTGTGATTGTTCGGTAGAGTTCCGGTAGTTTTCAGTAGATTAAAATGATCGTGGGTGAATTTGTTTTCGTGTTCAGCAGTTTATAATGATTGAAGGCAAACTTGAGATATTGTTCAGAAGTTGACAGTGTTTGTCATTGGAACTGATAGCATGTTTAGTAGTTTATGATTGCTGGTGTGATTGCGTAGTGTTCATTAGTATATTATGAATAACGGTGGATTGTTGTGAATGCATGCAGTTTATATTGATTGTCGGTGAAATTGTGTGTGTGTTCATTAGTCTATAATGATTGCTGGTGGAATTGCCGTAGAGTTCAGTAATTTAATAATGAATGACCGTTTATTGTGTGCATGCTTAGAAGTTGATATTGATTGTCGTGGGAATTGTGTGCGTATTTTGTAGTTCATTGTGATTGTCGGTGGAATTGCGGTAGTTTTCAGTAGTCTATGATAATTGTCGGTGCATGTGTGGGCATGCAAAGCAGATTATATTGATTGTCGGTGAAATTTTGTGCGTGTTTAGGAATTTATAGTTATTGTAGGTGGAATTGCAGTCGTGTTTAGTAGTTTATTGTGATTGTCGGTAGAGTTGCGGTAGTGTTCAGTAGATTACAATGATCGTGGGAGAAATTATATTCGTGTTCAGTAGTTTATAATGATTGTTGGTGGAATTGCGGTTTTGTTCAGTAAATTAATAATCCATGACGGTGGATTGTGTCCATGCTTAGAAGTTTATATTGATTGTCGTGGGAATTGTGTGCGTGTTTAGTAGTTTATAATGATTGTCGGTGGAATTGCGGTAGTTTTCAGTAGTCTATGATAATTGTCGGTGCATGTGAGGGCATGCAAAGCAGTTTATATTGATTGTCGGTGAAATTGTGTGCGTGTTTAGTAATTTATAGTGATTGTAGGTGGAATTGCAGTAATATTTAGTAGTTAATTGTGGTTGTCGGTAGAGTTGCGGTAATGTTCAGTAGATTACAATGATCGTGGGTGAAATTATATGCGTGTTCAGTAGTTTATAATGATTGTTGGTGGAATTCCCGTTTTGTTCAGTAAATTAATAATGAATGACGGTGGATTGTGTGCGTGTTTAGTAGTTTATAATGATTATCAGTGGAATTATGTGTGTGTTCAGTAGTTTATAATGATTATCAGTGGAATTATGTGCGTGTTCAGTCGTTTATAGTGATTTTCGGTGGGATTGTGGTAGTTTTTAATAATTTGTGATGATTTTCGGTGGAATTGTGCGCGTGTTGAGTAGTTTATTAATATGTTCGGTGGAATTGTGGTAGTGTTTGGTAGTTCATAGTGATTGTCGGTGGAATTGTGCGCGTGTTTAGTAGTTTATACTGATTGTCGCTGAAATGTTGTGCTTCTTTTGTAATGTATAATGGTTTTCGGTTGAATTGTGTTCATGTTCATTTGTTTATGATGTTTTTCGGTGGAATTGCGGTAGTGTTCAGTAGTTTAAAGTTGTTGTCGGTGGAATTACAGTAGTGTTTAGTAGTGTATTGTGATTATTCGGTAGAGTTGCGGTAGTGTTGAGTAGTTTATGATTGTTGGTGGGATTGCGTAGTGTTCAGTAGTTTATTATGAATAACGATGTATGTGTGTGAATGCTTAGCAGTTTATATTGATTGTCGGTGAAATTGTGTGCGTGTTTAGTAGTTCATTGCGATTGCCGGTGCAATTGTGTTAGGGTTCAGTAGTTTATAATGATTGTCGGTGGAATTGTGGTAGTTTTAAATATTTTATAGTGATTATATCTGGAATTATGTGCTTGATTAGAAAAAAACAACAACATACAATAGAACGAAAAATGCAAATTTCAAAATTCGATGGAATAGACTGTGCTATGGAAAATCGAGCACACCTCAAAGACAATTCTTAAACACGTGATGTATGTGTGTTCCATACTTGGACAGTATTACGGTTAGACATAGTTTATATGTTGGGAATTAATTAATTCATGAGGATCTTGCATAGGTAAGTACAATTTGAACTGAATATCACATGTATATTCCATCGACTTGTGACACGTCAATCAATCAATACCCCAAGTGCGACCAATAACATAATATACATACATGTAGAAGTACACACTTTTGACAATTGTCAATAATGTTATACATGTTGACTTGTTTGTCCAAGAGAAACGCCTTGTATCTTTTATGTATTTTTGCACACATGCAAATATAAACGTGTTGATTTCTAAAGACAGGTTATCATTTCCAAATAACAAAATATCGATTTTTACCGGTAGACCCCCCCCCCATATCAAGCATATTTAATTCAATGAGCATGTTATTTCTAAGTAAACTGAATTTATTAGAATATAATAGAAAATGCTAGGAACATTTGTTTTTAAATCCACATGAAGAAGAAGCACTAGGCACTAAATTTGATTTAAATAAGTCGCTGTTCAGAGAACAGCATTTATTTCTAAGTCTAGCATGCAATACACTAAGATATCGGTCTCCAAAAGAAAAGTAAGAAGGTACAGTTTTCGATTGAAAATATTTTTGTTGCAATTTAGATTTAAAAGACGGATGTGTCGACAGTTGACAAAGGTTCAGATATAGAGTGCTCCCATAATTTAATCGTACTTGGAAAATAAGACTGTTGATATGTAGATAATCGGTATGATGTTTGTGAAATATTTACTCTGTTCCTTAAATTATGATTATTAGTGTCAGCGACTGTAGGTGGTATCAATTCTGTTCAATAATCAGGTACTTGACCGTTAACGATTTTATAAAATAGGACCAATTTTCTTACCTCACTTCTAGTTTTCAACTTTTCCCACCCCGTCTCGTTATAAATATAATTTATACTGGCAAACGATGGTAATCCCGTAACAATACGCGCAGCTTCAAGTTGCACTTTTTCTAATTTGTCCGAATTTATTTGTCCACAATTATCCCACACTTCAGATGCATATTCCAATACAGGTCTAATAAATATTAAGTACATTTTTTTTTAGTAGTTTCTGTTAAGACGGTATTTTAATTTTAAAATTGTTTCGAAGCTGATTCAATTAAATTTTCAATGTGCTTAGTCCAATTTCAGTCGCTGCTGAATACAATCCCTAAATGTTTGTGTGTATGTATTGGATCAATAGTTGTTTGATCAACATTAAATGTTTAAATACACCTTATATACGAATGCTGGATTCTGATTGGTTAATAGCCGTGATATTTTTTTACAGATTCAGGACTTGCATTGTGAATTTGCAAAAAGTTTACTTCATGTAGGTGTATTTGCATAAGATTTAACTTTTTTTCATGGTATTTGCAAAATCGTATTTGCCGTGTTTGCCCTTCACCGTGACGCTTGAAACAAAATGTGTAAAACGTTATCAGTTGTGCGTTTAATTTTTGCCGTTTTTACCATTCACCGAGACGCTTGTAGTAAAATTGGCAAAACGTCATCAGTTGTGCGTTTTATGTAACATCATTCGGTAGAATTAAACAGATACATCATGTTCGGTCCTGAAAACGACAAACAAAAGGTATTATTTATTTAGCCAGTGTTCTAAATAATATTCGGTGTAATTAAACAGATGTATCATGCTTGGGAGGGGTATTTGCGAAAAATACCAGTCTTGAGACTGAATTTCCCTCGCCATTCGGCTTGGGAAATGTTTCGTCTCTCGACTGGTATTTTTCCCAAATACCACTCCCAAGCATGATATATATGTATAAAATTACATTCAACGCCATTGCCATTAAAAATAATAATTTCAGTTTTGGTGGGATTAAACTTTAATAACCACCTGTTTGACCATTTTTTCAGGTGGTTCTGATCTGTATGAATCATATTTCTTAGTGTGTATTCATTTTGTGCTATATGTCCAATAGACGTGTCATCAGCAAAAAGACGACCTAGACCTACGATATCATCAATAATATCCTTTATGCAGATCAAAAACAATAAAGGATACAATACTGACCCCTGAGGCACACCCGCATGCAAATGACCAATCCAGGATAAAGCATATTTCATCATAACCCTTTGAGTACGTTAGAAAGATAACTTTTGAACAAACAAAACAGATCCCCTTTAATACCATATCTGCCAAGTTTATATCAAAGTGCTTTTACCCAAACTGTATCAAATGCTTTGCTTATATCAGCAAATGTAACGCTTGTCACTTCTTTTGCCTCTAATGCAAGTAATATTCTATGATACAACTCTATTAGTTGATGACATGGTATAAATCCCGACTGGAACTTGTATAATAATTTATTTTCAAGTAGGTGATTTAACACATGCTTGAAAATATTTTTTTTCAGCACCTTACTTACACAAGAAAGTAAAGAAACAGGTCTATTGCTGGACGTTAAGGATTTGTCCCCATTTTTAAACAGAGGGATTACATGGGAGATTTTCCAGTCCGATGGAAATACTTTTTTCACGTAAGGATTTATTAAATAAACTACATAGTGGTTTCGATATATCCTCCTTTACAGACACCAACATCCTATTACTAATTATATCGGGACCAACAGCTTTATTTGCACTAAGACTACATAACATATCGATTACTTCTTGTCCAGTAACGATAACTTGGGATAGAATATTCTCACTTCTGTCATGAAAATCTGACAAGACAGCATCATCGTCGTTCAACTTGGTAATCGACCAAAAATATGTTTTCAAGACATTGTATTTCTGAGTGGCAGCATATGCCAAATTAAAATTATTGAATGGATCATGGAGTGGAGGTAAATCATTCATAGAGCGGTCATTTCTTAGTAACATGTGAATTATTTTCCAATACATTTTGCTATTTACAGTTTTTATATCATCAAGATATTCGTTAATATTATCGTAAAACCGTTGTTTCGCCTGTTTCTTTAAGTTATTAAATTTGTTCCTTTGTGTTTTAAATTTGTTTCGGCTGTTTCCGTTTTCGTCCTAAAAAATGTTTGCTGTAGTCTGTCGCGTGTACCCGATTCACACCGTATATACGAATCGAACCAAACTTTATCATCACTACGAATGGTTACCTCCCTTGTAGGAATGCACTTCTTGTGCTATATCAATAATATTTTAATACAACATTTGTCTTATATGGTACAACAGAAGTCAATAACATTTTGAGCACCCTGACCTACATTTTACGCATGAGTTACTTTGGTTAAGTTTCGCGTTTAGGTCCATTTCACTGAGATCTCGTGTGATATATCAACACTATTTTAATACAACATTTGCCTTATATAGTACAACAGAAGTCGATAACATTTGGGTCACCCTGACCAACATTTTATGCATGAGTGACTTTGGTTAAATTGTGTGCTTAGCCCATTTTCTGAGATACTCATGGTGATATACATGTAACAGCATTTAACATCTATAGTGCAAAGGAAGTGGAGCCTCCTGACCTAAATTTTGTTCCTGGGTGGCTCTGGTTAAAGTTAGCATTACAGTGGGCATCCGTCGCTTAGAGACACATATCCTACTTTCAAAATATCTTTATAAAAAAAAACATCAAAGGAAGGCATGTCATAAATAAGGGATCTATTTTTGAGACAAATAATTACCTGGATCATGTGTAGATATTGAGTAAAAGATCATAAAACTATATACGAAAATTTTTTTACGAATTTGATCCACTCGGTAAATATACCATGGGGAGTGGCAAACAAAATAGAAAACTGTTCATATTAATTTTTCCATTGCAGAATTTAAAACATAATAGCTACGGCGTTTTTCGTTGCGGCAAATTTCGTTGTGTGTAATTCAGTATTTTTGTGCAAGAATCAAATAAATACATGTACTGTATAACGGAAATTTGCTCGGACCTGTTTTATTTTCGCGGTAATATATCTAGCACAACAAAATTGTCGCGAATAATTACAGCAATATGAATTAGTAACATTTTTTTTTTTGGAAATGCAAATTCAATACGGCGCAAAAAAAAAATACTCTGACATCACGAAAATAACACCGCATGAACATTTCCTGGTATACAGTAGTATCGTCAACCGGTCAAAAAGTAGACTCTGTTGGAAAGTTTACACATTTCATTTTTTGAGGGCCTGAAAGAGTTTGCCTTCTATAGTCCGTTTGACTTCTATAAATCTTCAGAAACAAATTCTTAAAAATCTAGTTTTCTAATTAACAATTTATTTTCTAGATGTATATTAATATATGATATATATATACGAACTCTGACAATTAATTAAAAACAAATTCGTCCATTATTAAAAGAGTTGGCCATTAAGTCTCTATGTTAATTATATTTTCTGAAGGAGTGAGTACAAATAGTGTAAGAGCCCAACTATCAAAACAAAATAACAGACATGTGCTTTCAATGCATATTTCATTGTACCATGTGACATATGACATTTAAATATTAAAAGGCTACTCATTAACTGACCATTAAGGTGATAGTCAATTGTTATTGATGTCCTTATATTTAAATGTCAATGTCCTATGATACAGTCTGTTATTTGTACTCACTCCTACCAGATCGTTACACTTCAGAAAATATAATTAATATAGAGACCTAATGGGTAACTTTTTTAGTAATGGACCAACAATTTTGAAATTAATTGTCAGAGTTCGTATATATCATATATTGATATACATCTAGAAAATACATTGTTGATTTGAAAACTGGATTTTTTAGAATTTGTTTCTGAAGATTTATAGAAGTTAAACGGACTATAGTGTGGATTTCTGCTGATTTTTGAAGGCCGTGCGGTGACCTCTTTTTGTACTAATGTTGGAATTACCTTGTAATAGGGTTGTTGCCTCAGCACCATTTACCCCATATCTCTCTTTATTTCTATCTAATATGACATTCACTCAGACATCGAGTAAATCTTGAAAATACTAATTATGGGTAATTACAGTCGTATATCAGTTACAGTTACTGAAGATAAAACAGCTACTAGTCAACATTAGAACAGCCCAGTGATCTTTCTAGTTAACAGAAATGTACATGAACTGATTTGGCCTTTGTTACTATAAGTAGTACTTGGATAGAAAACTCATTTCAGTGATTACTTTAAATAGTTGTTCAGCATTTTTAGAATGTTGTCAAAACATTTAGTAATAAAATGCTGTGATGTTTTTTGTTGCCATGTATTATTTTGCTGTAAAAGTGCATTTAAACATCCATGTTCCTTGCACAGTGGAATCAAGCATTTATTGGGTTTTGGGAGAAATTACTGTTGTGCACGAGAGGAAACTCCAAATCTTGAATATCAATAAATCATATTTGTTTCAAATCTGATGCAATTAGACGGAATTTTAACTGCAGATCTGGATACAAAATACGTATTTAATGCCTTAAACTATATCATTTATGGGGTTAACGTATAAATTAACAAAGCTTAGAATGCCGTGAACTCATTTTATGAGGCAAAAAAGGGGTTGGGGCTTAATTGCAAACATTTCATAGTATTTAGAGATTTAATATAGAACCGAGGCATATATATGTGCTAAAATTGCTTATTATGTTATAAACTAGCTTAATAACTGTAATATGTAAGAGAATAAACAAGTTATGGTATATTGCCTAATCTGAAGTCAACAGCTGTAAATGAAGATATTTTCATTAACAATCTTCAAGGGGATACCTTTGCATTTCCACATTTATTCTTGCAAATATGAGACAGCCATATACCTTATGAGGTTGTTTGTGGCTGATATTGACTATGGAATAGAAATAAGGCCAGCACAAGGTTATAGAAGCAAGTTTAGTTACTCTTTAATCTCACTCCCAGGTATATTTATGATGCTATGCCAATTAATAATACAAACTTTGCTTACTGGATTCCATTAATAGAGATTTCTTGATAACTAACGAACGAACGTATCTTACCGTATCATAAAGAAACAATTTTAAATTACGTAAAGATCTTTTGAGGGTACCTTACTGCAACATTTGCCTTCAATTGTTCACTGAGTTTAAGTGATAATATATATATATATATATATATATGTAAAATGTTAATATAGCCGTGCGATTGATGAATATAATAAAAATTAAAACAGAATTCTGGAACTTCAATCACATTTTATATTGCACAAGCGCTTTCACTGTTTACACAGATCATCAGGTACAATAAGTAATTCAAATGTTTTTCATATTAGTAAACAATATAAAGACGTCAACAATAGAGTGACGTTATAACTATAAATGCGGGAAAATTATCAGGAAACAATTATGCATCATTTATCATTTAAACCCGGCTTTAAAAGATTGATTAACAGTTTTTCCTTTTCTCCTCTTAAAGAATCTCCGCCGTAAACTTTATATAACGGGAAAATACGGAAATGTCCTCCCGAACATTGGCGGAAATGTTCATTGGCACGCAGTATTGTAAGTTCGGGATTATTCGTCTGCTGTCGATGTAAAGTCATTCTAGCCTTCAATTCCATTCGTGTTTCCCGGACATAAAATTCATCACAGTTTTTACATATAATAGAATATATCACATTTTTTGTTTTGCATGAAATATTTTGTTTAAGTTTAAAGTGTTTACCGTTTTTGAAAGTAAATTCACAGGAATTAACAATATCGGGGCATGTTTTACACCTTTTATCACTGCATTTCTGTACGGACACTGTCGTTTCAATAGTATCAAACTTTGAAGATGATAATATACGTTTGAGATTTTTAGATTGTCTTTTACTGTTTATGATCTTCTTCTTCTGTAGAACATTATCCATGGTTTGGCTAAGTTTTAAATTATTTTCAATTTGTTTCATATATCCAAAAATATTGAAGTTTCTTGGATTATAAGTAGTTACAAACGGAATAACTTCTTGTTTTTCACTTTGTCTATTAGAAAGAAAGAAAGGAAGGCGGTTCTAGATCTTAAATCAGACAAATCAATTATAATAAAGGAAGCGGACAATGGTAGCGCAATTGTTATTCTTGATCGAGATTATTATCGAGAAAACATTCCCAACATGTTAACGGATAATCAGTATTACGAAATGACAGATAAAACGGCGGATAAAAAAAAACAAGAAAACTTATTGAAAAACTTTTTGTAAAGGATGACAACGGTGTATTAGATGAAGAACAAGACTATATTACAAATTTTGCATTCACTGAAAGTTATTTTTACGGATTACCGAAAATACACAAAAGCCAAGAAATATCTAACGCAATTTCAAGTAAAATTTCCGAATATATAGAAATTCTTCGACCCGACGACCTAACATTTCGACCAATAGTTGGAGGACCAAATAGTGTGACTCAAAGACTAAGTAATTTTATTGATATCATTCTTAAACCTTTATGTCAGGAAGTGCCCAGTTTCATTCGAGACGACTTAGATTTTTTAACTCATTTACCCGAAATTGCTCCCGTAAATTCGGAACTCATTACCTTTGATGTCGTAAGTTTATATACCAACATTCCACACGATCTTGGATTGTCTGCCGTTAAGTTCTGGCTAGAGAAGAAATGCCATTTGATCCAAAGAAATATATCCGAAAGTTGTATTCTATCTTCATTGAAAATAATTTTGGAAAACAATGTGTTTTATTTCGACGGTTTATATTATAAACAGAAAAAAGGTACAGCCATGGGTACTAAAGTTGCACCAACATATGCTACGT
>MJUT01008211.1:296902-335686 GCA_002080005.1 Gigantidas platifrons
AGTTGTCAAATTGGACGACGTCAAACAGCTTACATTCAATATATTTTAAAATGTCTATTAATTTGTCAATGCTGGGGTATTCCTATCTGTAATTTTGCATATACTGTGTTCATATCTATTGACATTAACAACACAAGTATCGGGAATATTATTCCAGGATAAAGGATCAAACGGGACAATCTTATGCTATCCTTGTTCAAAAGAACCTGTTAAAATGATAAGTATGACCCTATAGGGCTACTACATTACAAAAAATGCAGTCCTTGCATCAATCAGACATACGCATTCCGTCAATATGTTGGGCATGCAGGTTATTATAATTTAATGAAAACATAGAACAACTTACCTGCCGTGAAAGCGTGAGATGTCGAATTCCACCGAAACCGTAATGCAGTTTACAGATGAGTACGCCAATAAGAGATTTCAGGCACACACGTTCCTATATCCTGTGCTGACTGGCTATATACTGCCTGTCTATAATATGTTATTTGTTTTTCTCGATCGACAGTTCAGAAGCTAGAAAACAATATGATGAATATTGTCTGTCAATCATGCAAACTTATGCACATGATAGAACGCATTTTCAAGGCACCGGATGGATAGTTCCCTTTGATTTAAAAGAACGGAATTGATAGCAGTTGAAAGTTTAATTTGGGCGCAAACGGGGAAACTTATATAATTTATGACAATGTGAGTTGAATTTTAGGAATCCTCAGATTCAAATCCATTCATCTACTTTTCTACACTTTTATACATATGTATATTTCAAATGATAGTAATGTTATTTTAAAATATTTCCACTTTGTTTTACTTGTCGTTTTCTTTTAAGAGCCCCAGTTTTATACTGCTGATGCTCAGCAACTGACCACTTTCGTCAACTGTTTTAGATCATAGATGATCATGAGATTCACTAAGATAAATAAGACGGTCCATGCAATATTTATTTATCTATTTATGCTTTGGTGTCAGTGTTTTAACTGTTGACAGAGTTTTAAATTCAACATGGGTAGACATATAGAAAGTGTGCAATCGTAAAATGCAGTGGCCTACCTTCCCAGTCTGGTTGCAAAAGAAAGGGTATTGTTCTGATATGCCTAAGGTTGTGTGTGCAATTGACGGAACTTCACATGAGATACAAATTCCATCCAATGATCCCCAACACAAAACATACTTTCAGCAAACCAATTATTTCCATTGATTGATATGAAAAGAAAGTTTATAAACAGTGATAATCGTAAATTCCATCAATACCAATAAAACAATTACCTTTCATCTTAACTGAACATGAGCCGTCGTGGTCGTATGGTAGTTGAATTTACAACTACCTGTGCAATCGTTGCCTATCACCACTTAAGTTGTGAGTTTGAACCTCATTAATGGCGAGGTGTACTCGATAAAACATTATGTGATAAAGGTTGTCAGTGACTTGCGACAGTTCTGTGGTTTTGACTGAAAAGCTGTTTTATATGATTCTTCTGAATCTTTCTTCCAAACAAAATTACACGGAAATTCTGTCATCTGTACTTTACTTTCAACTAGAGTAAAGCTTGCTGCTAACCTTAAACTGATATTTTAATGATCTAACATTCTAGGAATAACATCATTAACATGAAATGACAAAATGTCATTAAATATACACTCAGAAAAAATTAAATAACCAATAGTGTTGTTTCCATTATGCTTATAACAAGTAAATTTACCTGTGGAATCTTCCACTGTTCTCCTATTTATAATTCTCATTTTATATGAAATACACATATCAAGGAGTTGTTTCCCTCTGTCACATAATGTTTTATCTTCATTGTCCTGGTCTCTTATACTGAAATCTGGGGAATAGTTATCATAAATATTTATGCAATCGTTTGAATAATTTTCTATGTAATCTTTTTCACATCTAGTTCTAGAGTTCATATCACCACACAGAATGATATGACCTCTGTCTCGGTTTATAATAACATCATTTCCAATGGACTCAAGAACATTTATTCCATACGTCGAACCTCCTGGGAAATGCATGATAGGCATTTTTTTCTAAATTAAAGAAGGATTTTTTCAGTAGCAACATCTGATATTCAGATGTAGACTTTAAAAATGTTATTCCAGGTTTTATAAGGGGCTCAATCAAAATTGTTAATCCACCTGAGACTGCATTATATGTATTGCTTCTTGACAGCGGGAAACAAATATAATCTAAAACATGTGGTACTCCTGTATGTTTAGTTTTTGCTCAACCTATAATGTCATATTGACCAATTTCTTTAAGAAGTTATTGTCTTTAAGTTTATTATTCTTTTGACTTTGTAGTCTATTAACATTCCAGTAACCCAAACGCACTGATGACATTTTTACACTAAATAATGGCAGTTAACAATCAACCCAATGCAAAAGAATAAAAGTATACATGTATCTTCTTTAAGATTTCAATTAGGTTAACTCTCAATTTATGTAACCTAAACTCTTCACTTAACTGAACAGATGTTCATGCATATATTGAAATGTATTTTGTATAATATTTAAATCTTAAATGAGAGAAATTCACTTCTCAAGCCACCTTACCTTTCCACACAAATTTACATATTTTTTACACTACCTGTTCTACTCTTTGATACAGCTGTAGGTGTATACATCTAAGTTTAACCATTATGCATATTTCTTCATCATGAATTGAATCGATAGTTTACCGCAAGGCTTGAGAAATGAGGTCTCTATCAGACAATGTCATATACATATAAATCTTGACTAGTATAGTTATTACAACAAGTAAAACCAAAAAAAGATAAACAAAACAGAACAAAATAGCAATGTAATTTCCTTATTACATATATACCTATCTATGCATTTAAGTCATTTGTCAAAATTCCAATTTCATCTGGTTTCAAAATTGGACAATTATTAATAATTTATAGATTAATGCCAAAAATACGACTGGTGGCTTTGGAATACCTTTACCCCTAAGGCTTTCTTAAAGTTATTAAGCAAGAATTGTACACCTCTTCTGTTTAAATACACACCATCTTTATCAAAACAACTAGTATTTGGTATAACTTTGTATGCTAAGTGGCTGTTGTCACACCATACACTCTTTCTACCTGACTTATAACTTGCTTTAAATTAACATTGAATAATTCAATCTTTCTATTCAATTCTTGACTATCATTTCTTGGAAGATCTAGTGACACAATAATCTTACTATTCTTAGACTTATTTCTAGTAATTCAATACAATCACAGAATGAGCACTCAGTCTAATTTTAGATCAACATAAAGTAAAACCTTTACTAATACGAACAGTTATTTTTGTAATTCAAAAGTTGTGTATACATTACTAAAGAAACGAAGGTTTCCCTTTTCTGTAATTTTAATATTAGAAAGTTGGCTCATAATTTTATTTTTTTCTTAAAAAGATATATTAAAACTTGGCAAATTAAATAGGTTTATCATCTGAAATACAGATGCAACACAACTTGTGTTATTATGATTGAATAACTGCTTGTCTTCTTCAAATGCTCGCCGAATTAGATCATATTTACTGTGATTATTTTTTTAATTGTATCAGTCTAGTATAATATCCCAACATAAGTTGAAAGGCTTTAAAATAAAGAAGAAACAATCCAACCTCTGTATGTAGAGCTAAATTAGAGGTCTTTCTATGAAAACCAAAAATATTCTTCATCATCATATTTTGGGCCTTTTCAAATGGCAAAACATATATATTTTCTAGGTTGATATTAAAATAAGATATCCATATTTCTGATCCATATGTCATAATAGGTGAAATTATAGAATCATAAAGGATAAGCCAGTTGTTTACATATAGATTGTCCCCGAACTGAAATAGTTATCGGAGTCCAAAGTAGGCCTTCTACCTTTTTGAGCTGAATTATGAGATGCACTATTAAGTGTACCATTTGAATTAAAAATCAAGCCCAAGTATTTGTATTTATGTAATTTTTCTTACACTATTTTTGAAAGTGAAGTTGAGGTTCAGTTCACTTGTATGCGCTGTTTTATTTGTTGAAAATATCATTATTTGAGTTTTCTTGCTGTTTATATTGAGACCGCATTCTTCACAATAACCTTCTAAGACATTCAGACAATGTTGGAGCCCACATGGTTTTTCAGAAATTAAAATCAGGTCATCAGCATATAGTAAATATCTTTTCTTTTTGACTCAAAAGAAGATGTCATATGTATATTATTAGTTCTTTAAAAGAGAGGCAAACACATTAACCATCACTAGAATATATGTGAATAAAATACAAAAACTCACATATAAATGTATGAGCAGCTTTGTTATGAAGAACGCTGAATCTTAATCTTGACATTTATACATAATATGCCTATTCTTCGTGACGTAGAAATTGTCACATGCATAACACTAGTTAAAAAAATGAGGTCCAATGCCTTTAACCGTAATTTTAATGTAGTTTTCGAGGTCATTCGAAGACATAATAGTCAACTTATATCCAAACCCTAACTGTCAAACCATCTTACGTCATCTCTACACAAGTGACAGAAAACTTTTCAATAATGTTTTGATATATTCCGAACAACTTAACGGTAGGATGAAACGATTTAAAAAAATGTTCCACTTAATTCTTTAGTGCTCATAAGAGTTGTAAACAATCTGAATACAAACTGTATTCTTGAATGTATCGTGTGATGAGTAAAATACGCTATGCGAGGATGCAGTTGGTATATTTTACCACGGAATTGAGGAAAATGTGTAATGGCAAAATTGAAATTGAAATTGTTTTTTTTATGTTATAGGATAATGATAGGGTCTCTGACTTACTTGCTTCCCAAAACTTGTAATCTTACTAATTGTAGACTATCATCGTGTCTGATAATACTTATTCCAGAAACAACTATCTGTGCAATCAGTACATATCATCACTTGTTGTGATTTCGAATCTCGCTCATATCGAGGTGTACTCGACACAACATTATGTGATAAAGTTTGTCAGAGACTACCAACAGGTGGATGTTTTTTCCGCCTACTTAGATTTCCACCCATAAAATTAACCGCCTCGATATAATTGCAATATTGTTGAAAGTGGAGTTAAAACACCATACCCTTTATATTTGTATATGATTATCTGCTATATATTGCAACAACAAAAATACTTTCAAATATTGTCTTTTAGAACTTTGGAGATACAATATGGCTATATTTTATATCTTTGAGAGGGGACCCTAGATTATTACCACCACTTTTTATTGAAGTGCCTATACCAAGCCATACAAGTCATCAGTCATTGTATTTGTGTGTTTGGGGTATCGATTTTGTCTCTTTCTAAGATGTTGATATTTGATTTTGGAATTGTTCTGACAGTCTGATATTCTTTTTTTTTTATTTGATAAAATCATTATAAAATAACTACTAACAATTGTCATTCGTGATCATTCAATACCAGATGTGTTGGTGTATTCATGTAACAGTAGCTGTTTGACAATCATTGTATATGTATTTCAATCATTAAAGAACAGCAGAATTTGTAGAATATTATTGTCAACCAGTTTATAATTGCATTATGCTTTTTAATTTAACACTGAGGGTACATTCGTATAATTGAATAACACAAAGTGTCAATTGGGAAAAAATATTAGTTTTTGTCTTTGTTACAGGAGAAAATTACAAGCCATACAGGTTATGAACATACAATATACATTGAAAAAGGATAACATGCACTTAACATAATTTGCATTGAATCAAAAGTGGAATACGTGTACCTCTAACATGTAATTCACGTACTATACATATGTTTTCAACACTCGCCTATTACATAAACACGTGAGTGAACACACCTGAACTATGTAACCACATGTCCAACACTAATTTAAACACGCCTGCACTGCTTAAACACTAGTTTGGACACAATTGTAATTCAAAAACACCTGGTTGAAAACACATGTACTCCATAACACTTTACCGAACATATCTGAACTCCTTACCTATATATGTGAAGACGTGTGTACTCAATAAATACTCATTTGAATACGCATGTACAGCATATACACCATTTTAAACACGACTGTATTCCAAAAACACACATGTATTATATTAACACCATGTGAACACAATTGTACTCCATTGGTTAGTGAACACACATACCTGGTTTTTAATTAACAGTGTATTCGTTTAAGAACGGTTATCAACATAGTTAGCACGTTGTTTTCTAATTGCCTCACTAATTATATATTAAAATATCTATATTTCGTTGTATTACTTTGCTGGAAGAGAGTTCAGTAGATATTTACATGCTGGTTTACAAGATATATATGCAAGGTCAAAGAAGTCTTTCCTAGACGGTCTCTTCTGGTTGTTTTGACTTCTACAAGGAATATTGGAAACGATGGATTACGTCCGAAATATTTGCAACAGGTCACAAACGACCACTATAACAAGTTGTTGTTCGGCAAAAACTGCAAGGTGTCTTTTCTTAACGTACAATGAACATCGCATTTTCAAAATAAGAGGAATCGCTTTACTTACCATAATATTTAGTGCGATTTGAGGTTTGTATTTAAATCGCTTAGCATAAGAAGCTTCGGCCTCCGTTAGAAAGGCTGAACACAGCAGCGGTAAGGCATGAGGTTCTATTTCTTAGGAATTATGTGCAATGCAGGAAAACAAAGTGTTATAAAGAAAAACAGTACCTTATATTGTATACATAGATATACGATAGACCAATAGCATATATTTCGTTTATAATAGATTATATTTAGTACCATGCTATTTTGTCTAATATATATATTCTTATTTTTTCAGATGTCTAAAGTGTATACCTCCCATTAAACAGGACTGCTGTAGCAACCCCAGAAAAGTGCTTAACATAGTATTTATTTTATGTATAATCCCGTGCATTCTTAAATTATTTAAGAATATTTCAAATTCGTCTTATTATAATACAATTGATACCAACGAGAAAAAGACAATTCCGCCCCCTGTACCAGTAATTGTAACACCAGTAAATGTTGTAACACCTCCACCTGTTATAAGTTATATTAATCCACATAACTTCAAGTACCTTATTCGTGAAGACGATATTTGCAACTCTACAAACAGTTCTGTGTATTTGATTGTGATTGTTTGTGTAGCTCCTACCAACTTAATGGGTCGGATGACAATCAGAGAAACGTGGGGATCTGTTGTTAAAACGAACAAAGAAGTAAAACTCATATTCATGTTAGGTCAAACATTAAATGCTCAAGTTCAGAATCAGATAAATAACGAAAGTAGCCATTTCCATGACATTGTTCAGGAGGATTTCTTAGACTCATATAGGAATCTGTCACTTAAATCCGCCGCCATGTTAAAATGGTCATATAAATACTGTCCGTCTGCAAAATATACATTGAAAGCTGATGATGATATGTTCGTTAATATAGAATATGCATTAAAAGTTTTAAAACTTAGAACTCTAAAAAATACTGTTATAGGAATGCAAATTACTGGTGCTCAACCTGTTCAGGATAAAAAATCAAAATGGTATACGCCTAGAGGAATGTTTAATGGAACAGTTTATCCGTCATATTGCAGTGGTACTTCATACGTTATTTCCGGTGATGCCATTGGAAGGTTATACAATACTACTTTAGTAACGCCATATTTTTGGTTAGAGGATATATACATCACTGGTATTTGTAGAACAAAAGCAAATGTGAACATATTTAATGATTATGGATTTACATATGGAAAACCAACAGCAACGGGTTGCGTTTTCAGAAAACGTATTACAGGACATAGGTATAATGAGAGTGAACTACGAAAAATATGGAAAGAATTTACGAATCCTTCATATAAGTGCTGATGTACCAAGAAGTGCCATCAATACATTTAATTTTGTTCTATTTTTACATATACTTGCATGCCTTTAATGTTTGTACAACATGTTGTAAGAATTGACAAATCAATGAAGGGTGTCACTAGAGAAGCAGGAAATACATATCCTGCCGAACCATCTGAGTCCACTCCCAGTTTTAGTTGGGTTAATGTTTCTCATTAGTTTTGTGAGTAGCGTTTTGTGAACCGTTGTTTGTCTTTTCCTACATTTTCCTTTGGTCATTGTATTTCCTGTCTTTATTATATTTACGGCTTCTGATTTTCAAGCATTCCTTCATTGTATGTGTTTACTGTAAATAACGACGTTTAATTAAAACAAGAAACTGCTACAAATGCTTGAACAATGGTCGTCAACAATTCCACCAATATCTCAAAAACGAACAACCTCCTCTCACCTCGATTCATTCAACACAAGAAGACCGCGACATACGTCGATTAAAATACAGTTCCTGTAATCAATGTACCACAGTATATTTATAATTGTACATTTACACAATGTTAATTATTGGTAAATTCGTATTTAGAGTTGAATTATTGATAATAAAAATTGCTCTAATAATTAACTTGTACCTCATTTCATTGGTGGTATTTGAGCAAAACAATATGTTTCATTAACAAAATCAAGTTTTATTTTTCAATGCCCAATAATGAGTGATCAGAAGCTGTAAATCGAAGAAGGAGAGACAATGCAAATTTCAAAGTAAAAAGACAAAAGGACCAACAATAATCTACAAAATAGTACACAGAAAACTAAAGATAGAGCAACTAGTATCCCACACAAATCGTTGGCGGACACATGTGCTCCGGAAGAGTGTGCAGTTTCTGGTCTACTAGTGACACCTTTCGTGTTACTTTTTTTTTGTAATTTCAATTTTTAACAGACACTACAGACAATACTGAACAATTACACAACAAGACAAAATATACTGGCAAATTATAAGATAACCTTATAAAAAGGACTAAAGGAGAAATGCATAAATAATGCCGGTAAAACAGTGGAAATACATGTTTATAAATGGATCAATAGAGACATATCATTAACCCATATTATTCAATAATTTTGACAATTTTTCTTCATGCTTAATCAAATCTCCTGTAATAACTGCTGTCTATTTTTTCCAATTGTTCTCTACCTTTGAATTCAGTGGTTTGCACATGATTTAGACACTTTACAGCAATGGATAAAGTGTTTTGCAAAAAGTTATGCAAATTTGATGATCTCGCATGGAAATTCGTCCGTATTTGTATTGAATAGTGTGTTCTCTATATTTAATTGAAGGTGTATTTCAAATATCTCTTCCGACCATCTTTCTACTTGCTGCCAGAATTATTGGACCTTAAGACATTGACAAAGGTAATGCATAATATAATTTGAAGCAATTTTACAAAAGCTACGCAAATCAGAATCTTTGATTCCAATTTTAACCAAAAAAAGTATTTGTGGGTAAGATTATGTGTAGTAATTTCTACTGAAAATTCTGAGGCTTATAATCATAAATGATTTTAGATATGTTACTAAAGACATTTTCAAAGTAGATATCTGTTTCCAATTCAGATCTCCACTTTGATAACCCCTTGATAGTACCAACATCTAACTAAGATGGCATAAACTGTTGATACATTCCCTTTGAAAGACTATTGGAGTTCAGTATTCCACTTATTAAAGGACATGGATTTGTAGTCTTTGCTTCAAAATTAATATGTTTACTTTTAATTATTAAAACTTGTCAGAAGTAATTGAGGCAATTAATCCTGCAATTAAACTGACCCCATATTTCATAAATTTACTATAATTTACTTTAAGACCACTTATTTAATTAAAATTGTTTAACAACTTTACTGTGTTTCTGATTTATTTTTCACTTCCATCTAATAAAATGTGTGTATCATCTGCATATTGACATAATTTTAATTCTTTTGTTTTAAGTTTGAAACCTTTTGTTTCATATGATCGCCTAATTGAAACACCACGTGAAACCTTGAAAGACGCTGTAGACCATCCTGTATCCAACACACAGCTAGATATATCATTGAAAAATAATGTTATCCAATGCTGAAATGAGGAACCAAAGTTTAAAAATATTAAGCATTTTTTTAGAAATTTCCAGCTAATAGTATCAAATGCTTTTTCGAAGTTAATTGATAAAATTATACATGAAAGATTCTCTTCTTCTGCAAGATCTATAACTTCAAGAAGACTTCTGATGTTATCTCCTATATATCGGCCCTTAATAAATCCACACTCATTTTCACTGATGATTTTCGTAAGTACCAACTTTAGTCTGCTGGCAATGCATTTTGCCATAATTTTATAATCAACATTTAATAAGGATATAGGTCTCCAATTCTTCAGTAATCTTGTATTTTTATCCCTTTTAGGTAGAAGTGTAATTATGCTTTGTTTCTGAGAAACATACATGTTCTTCTGTTCGTAACTATAAGAAAAGGAGTGCAAAGCAATATGTTTAATGTCATGTTACTCTTGCTACACACCCGGTGCTAAGTAATGCACGAAAAAAGGGCCTGCTTGTGATTACGACACACATAACACAGCCTTGGACATTTGATATACAGAAACTTCGTAATGGACATTCTAAAACGTCAACGTAACCACTAAGGAACCATTAATTCGGTATCTTACTTGTACAAATTTGTATTTTCTGCTTTTTTGCCAAGCATGAAACTTTAAGAAGTAAGAACGAAGATTGGATGACTCTGAGTCAGGATACTTTTTCTACCTCTTTATAAGTGAACTGCAAATTGCTTGACTATGCAAATCCATCCTCGTGTTAGTCTGGTACACAATTGCTATCATTGTCTCCTCATTAAAAAGTAATGTGTTTCCTTTCGTGATATTGCTGTACAACTGTTCATTTTGACCTAAGCAAGCTGTCACACATTTAGCCAATCAACAAGTAAAATATAAAAATCTATAAAGGATCATCATATGTCTCCTAAATTAAACAATAAAACTTTACTACATACTAATGTAAGCACATGTCATATAATTGATATACTATGTATTGCATAGGTAAATATTCTATATACAATTGAGTGTCAGTGGCGTAGGAATGAGCTATTAAAATTGCACGTACTGAGGGGTTTGTGTTTCCCTCCAAGGCATAGGGCCGTCAGGATATAAGTGAAATATTGGTGAAAGTGGCGTTAAGCACAATAAACTCACCCAAGGTATAGGGGCACCGGGATTATGGAAAGTTTGATATATAGATAGCACACAAACATGCTTAAAACTACTATTAATATTATTTAATCATCCTAATAATGTAATGGATGTTTACACACAATCAAGCCAGAAGCAGTTGTCTTTGTCTGATATTATTAAACGTGTCTACGACTGCATCCATTGGGAGCTGAATGTCTCTGTGAATATGTAGCAATGCCAAGGCTGGTAGTATTGTCTGTCACATTGTGGCGCGTTAATGTCTTAGCACGTTTCAAAACGTTGAAAGATCTTTCGGTTGTTCCTGTAGAGGGTGGCATTGTAAGATACATTTTCACAATACAATAGAGTTGCGGATATCATTTTTGCTTACAACTTCACAAAGAAGGCTTGGTCTTATATGGTCTGTGGGCTATTCCTACCTTGCTTTCATTTTTTTTTCAAGGATAAACTCTTCCTGAGTTTGCAGATCTTCCCTATAAGCATCATAAATATGCAATTTGTCTGTCTCAAAATGTCGAATCAATGTTTGACATTCACTCAAAGTCTCTATCAAACGGCAGGAGATGCTCCGTAACCTTGATGTAATCGAAACAACAGTGTGCTAAATATGACTGTAAACCACTAATGGCTAAATAAATTGCGCTGATGGATTCCCTTCCCTAAGACTGGATTGAACACTTCTATGAATATCCGACATGTTTGCTGCTTCATCATATTATCAATAACTATGCTGAAATTCACAAGATTAGTTAAAACAGCTCAGCAAGATTTTCAAAGGTAGTTTCGCTTGCATTCACAAAACCCAGAAATTCCTCACGAAGAATGACTTTACCACCAGTACTTCCTAGAAGCCTTACACACATGGAAACTTGTTCATGTGTTGAACAATCAGTTTCTTCATCACGAATTAAACCAAAGTCTTCAGGGTATTTACATGCTCTTGCAATTTGGGGATGTGCATTTTATCCTCGAATTATGTATTTAAGTTATTTAGAGGATACGATAGTATTTCGTCGTGTTTGGTCACATGAGGCAAAATTGGCATGGAATTACTTGTCTTGAATTACATGATGACGGTTATTCCAAAAACGCGTCGTGTACACTATTAAATATCTACATTTGCATTGCTAGCACTGGTTTAATATTCCTCTGTGATATCATTCCTCTAAGGTATCGACCGGTTAATAGTTGGCGCTTCGGCAATGACATGGTGTATTATATACATTTGTTTTAATTAAGAAATTCCTAAATTATGTAATTATAATTCAAACTAAGGTCAGTCTCCCTTGGGCATAGGGAACCTCATCCAAGTTTGGCTATCCTGTGTATGATCTTAGGTATGCATGCTCCTGAAGACTTTTACATTATTTGGCCTTTCCATCTTTTACCCGTGAGCGCACTCTATGAAAGCTATTGCTGAAGCGTGTCATGTTTAGTTTATGATGATTTTATTTGTTAAATTAACAAAAGGGATAGGACCCAAGTTTTGCCAACTTATGAAGTCTTCTCCTATTAATACAATAATTTCACATAGTATAATGATCATTCTGAGCATGCATATAATACATATAGAAAATGTATTGTAAATAAAGTAATAAACGAATTAATAACAAAAAATAAAAATTGTGTTGGATGGATGCGAGGATGGAGAGTAGATAATTATCGAGTAATTATACTACAAGGAATCTTTTCGAAGATTTAATAAAATTGAAAACGTGTTTGAAGATATTAATATTTTCTTCGTATGGTAAGTCATCGGACCCGCGAGTTAGTATATTCAGATTGATTGTCTGTACCCAATTTAAATTATTCACCATATTAAGTCTTATTTCGGTATACTTAGGACAAGTAAAACAATAATTGAATGCATCTTCCCGGGGGGCTCCACAGGAATAAGCAGCATCATTTACCATATTGACCTTTGGTAGAACATAATTTAGAAATGAATACGAGTTACGAAGTTGAGTTAAAATGATATTAAGTTTTCTGGGACCATAATACAAATGCTTCGGGATACGTTTTGTATTATCTGACTGTTCCTTTCGAATGGCTTTTTTGAATTTAGTTAATGTGTCAAGATTACGATCAGATTGATCTAGCCGGTTCCAGAGTTTAACAGTAGATGTAATAAAAGATTCAGTTGTGATCGAGAGTCTATGAAAAGGTATTATTAAATCCGAACCGTTTCGTAAGGGGTAAATAGTTGTGCTTTGTACAATAGGAGGAATAAGTTCTCTAAGATAATTTGGTGAATGTCCGTTCTTTATATTATAAAATAATTGGAGTTTCCTATTATGTCTTCTACTAGAGAGAGTAGTCCGTCCTGTTTCTGAGTACAATTTATCCGTTTTTGTAAAAATTGGTTAACCAGTAACAATCCTTGCAGCATCTGGTTGCAATTTTTCAAGTTTGGTTGAATTACACAATCCACCAATCCACAATTATCCCATATTTCACAGGCATATTCAAAAATTGGGCGGATATATACGAAGTACAGTTTTTCTAGATTTTGTTTGCTTAACCTATATTTTAATTTTCGCAATATACCTAAATGTCTTGATACGTTTAAGATTATATTTTCAATATGGTTATTCCATTTAGCATCACTTGACAAGGTTACACCCAAGTGTTTATGACACATTGTTATAGGGATATTGTTTCCATTAAATGAAAAATTAAAGTTATATCCAACGTCTGTATTGGAAAGTAACATAATCTCAGTTTTGTCTGGATTAAAAGACATTAACCATTTTGAGGACCAGGTATTTAGTTCACACAAATCATGATTTATAACATTTTCAATTTCAACAACATTTTGACTTGAATAACCTAAAAAAGTATCATCTGCAAAGAGTCTACTGAGAGAGAGGAGCTTCTCTCCAGTATCATTTAAATAAATTAAAAATAGTAATGGGCCTAATACCGAGCCTTGGGGGACCCTAGCAGAGACTTCACAAACAGTTGATGATGTTGCCCTGTTAATCACTTTTTGTTTTCTTTGATACAAGTAATTTCCAAACCATTTGATTAAAGGACCTTTTATACCATAATAATTCATTTTATGTATTAAACCCCTGTGCCAAACTTTCTCAAAGGCTTTGGAAAAGTCACAGAATAAAAAACAGCTAAATTCTTTTTTTTCTAGTGAATTGAGTATAGAGTTGTATAGTTCTAGCAACTGGTGGATAGTAGAATGTTTCGGAAGAAAGCCAGACTGATACTCATATATAAGTTTGTTTCTAACAAGATAATTATAAACATTTTTATAGACTACTCTCTCCATAATTTTACCAACACAACTAATTAAAGATATTGGACGGTAATTTGAAGGCAAAGAGGCATCCCCTTTTTTAAAAATAGCTATCACGTGTGCAATGTTCCAGCTTGTAGGATACTGGCCTTGTCGTAAAGATTTGTTGAAGATAATTTGAAGTGGTTCGGCAATTTTTTCTGGGGCTATTTTGAGCATGCTATGGCAAATTTTGTCCGGACCGGACGTTTTTTTAGGTCTAATATTTGAATAATATCTACAATTTCACTAGCAGTCACAAAAATGTCGGTAATTGTGTCATTAGTTTTACTTTCGAATGGGGGGACTGGTGTATTTTCTTCCTCCAACTTAGACACTAAGCTAAAATAATTATTTAATAATTCACATTTTTTGTCTTCATCATATACCATTTCATCTAAATATTCATCATTAATTGTGTCATGCTCACTAAGCATCACATTTTTATTACATCACTGCGTTAATTGATACCTCTGTTGGTGGACTATATAACTATATATAAATATACGTCTGAAAATTAAACCAAACAGTGTTATTATTATATCTTTGAGCTGTCACATTTTCGTTCTTCCCTCGACGAGATTTGAACTCACACCATTGATACACTGCAGCACCAATCGCGTAGCTTTATGTCCAGCCCCTAGACCACTCGACCACATCCGTTATATATATATACGTCTGAAAATTAAACCGAGCAGTATTAGTATTAGATTTTGAAGCTGTCAAATGTTTGTTCTTCCCTCGACGGGATTTGAAGTCACACCATTCATACACTGTAGCACCATTCGCTTAGCCTTACGTCCAACGCCCAAGACCACTCGACTACATCCACTCCTTAAAAAAGACCTTTAATATATATTCGTAGCGTTACCTTGCCTTGTAAGGATTTAATCTAGGGATAGACGTAAGACATGTGTATAAGCGTGTGTAGATGGTATACATATATACTTAATATTATAATTTGACAGCAATCTAACTCAGAAATTGTTAATATATTGTATAGATAATGAAGAATTCATTATACAGTCACGGAAAATAAAGTATATTATACAAACGTATAAGGAAGTGAAAACCATACAATATATCTGTCCTACTGGATCTCAAAGTTACTTGTGATACTAGGTTAACACTAAATATTATATATACGTCTGAAAATTAAACCAAACAGTTTTAGAATTCGATTTTGAAGCTGTCAAATTTGTTGTTCTTCCTACGACGGGATTTGAACTCATACCATTGATACGCTACGGCACGATTCGCGTAGCCTTACGTCCAGTGCCCTAGACAACGCGACTACATCCACTCCTTAAAAAGGGAGCTTCAATAGTCGTAGTGTTACCTTGTCTCGTAAGGATGTTATCTAGGGATAGAGGTAAGACATGTGTATAAGCGTGTGCAGATGGTGTATATACCTATCAATCGAACATAAGCTGAACTTTTTCTAGTTACAAAACGGGTTTAGCGGGACTTTCAATTAAGAGGGACGTTTTATATGTCTCGCTTAATCTGACGCCTTATAGCTACCTTATTAAAATTATCGGTGATAAAAGCAAGGTGGCAAATGAAAGATATGGATTTCAGATTTACATATTACTTTCGAGTGTAAACATATATATTGCAATAAAAAAGTTTTTGCAAGTTGAATAGGTGTACCCTAAAAAGCATATATCTGTTCGGATACAACAATGACTTAGCGGGGCCTCGACTTTAAACGTCCTTTTTAATATAGAAAATGGAAATATATGTGGTAAAGAATGACAGGTTTGGAAAGAGTTTTCAATCTTCTACAATACTAAATTAACATATCAAAATGGATTCACAAAATAAATATATATTTAAGATATAACGTCGACGACGCAATGAAAGGCACCGATTTTAGAAAATGATTTCATATATCTTCAACTTCCTGTCTATTCGAAACACTTTTATGACCTACATCTGAAGCGGTGTAATTTTTTTGTATGATTAACATTATTTTGTTACTATTTTGTCAATAGAAATGTAATAATATTATTGGAATACTGTTTGGGACATGTAAAATTACATTGATGGTCGAGATATCGCGTGGTTGGCCAAGTACGCCATGTTGATGTCGCTGGTCAGCTGACGCTGTACGCGTTGTTGTTATTAATGATTTTTCACATCGGCACATGTCTAAAACAACATGTATAATCCCTATGCTGATGGTCTATCTTAATCAAACTGTAAGTAAGTATATTGTGCAGTTTACTATTTATTAAAAACAACTTACTTTTAGATGCGATAAATTGGGGGGGGGGGGGGGGGGTTCAATGTCAGTGACCTCATTGTCTTCACGTATCATAGCCCTGAAAATTATTATATGTATATTTATATATATATATAAACGTCTAAAATGGTTTGTAAAACAACACCAAGTACACAAAACAAAGTGATAAAGAATTAAACACTTCGCTGAATGAAAAAATGTTCGTCCCACCGAGGGACTTTATCAATGTCTATATATATATATCTCTCATTTCGTAAAAGTTCATCGTCAAATCTATTAATACGTGTTGTAATTTTTTTCAAGAATCACATTCCCCTTCCGCAAAAAAAGACCCCATATAGAAAAATATTTCCCTTTTCCAAGGTATAAAAGTAAACCCACAAATGGTTCTGAATGCACTATATTTCACTTTGAATGTCACATTGATTTGCTTGCTCCTTCAAAACAGATGTGGTGTCTGTTAAACAGTTGATGGGAAATAAAATAATAATGCAATAGAATGTAAAAATGGGTTGTTGCATGTTATAATTGTAGCTCCTGCACCAACTGTTCTTTCCATTTGTGGCACTATTCAATAATTATATTATCAGTTCGCCCTCCCCCCTCCTCCGCCCAATGCTTCTTAAATATCAGATAACACTGAATTATGCTGGTAACTTTTAAAACTACAAGCAATTGCTTGCTTGTGGTTAAAAAAGTTAATCCCATTAGATTCTTTGGTAAAGGAGCATCTACATTATGTTTTATTTTGTGGGAATGAGTTTTGTAAAGGAGTTGTAAACGATAATTCAGACGAGGTAGGTTTCCTGTTAATAGCAGACTTACCAAGGTATTTCACTCTTGGCCATGCTGATAAAATTTTCACAATTATATATATACAAATGTATATACAAGGAAATGTAACATATTCTGGAACATTGGATAAAAAGCTGTTTTATGTGAATAACATATTGATGTCTCTGGAGTTTGCTCTCAATTTCTATTTCAAAGTTTGACATCTTTTTCTAGAAGTATACTGATATTTTGCGATTGTGCATAGCATACAAAAAATCTACATGCAAGCAGTTCGATCGTTTAACATCACCTTTGGTACTTTCATTTTTTCTTTTGCCCATTCGGTTGGATTGTCTGTTTTTCTTCGATTTATAGATTATGATTATCCCGTTGGTAATTTCAAACTCTTCTTGACCAAAGCTTGCAAATACCAATTGCATATTAAAGACATGTAAACTGACATTCATTCTTTACCATCTTACGACGGAATGTTCTGTTAATTTGGGACTTATCAACGTCAAAAAGAAACAAAACCTAATGTAGTTTATTACCTAATTGTAAAGTTTTACATGTTTTATATATTATATCTTTTTTACTTTCAAATTTTTTTCTGGTTTTGAATTTCTAGTGTTATATTGCCTGGTAATCTATTGGCTTGTATTCTATTGCCTGGTGTGTTATTTCCTGGCTACTATTGACCTTTGCTGTGATTATTCAGAACAATTTCATGAATATGCATTGCAAATTTGAAATCTTGAATAGTTCACAACGGATTACAGCGTATGAAAGCGTCGTAATATAAAACGATGTAACGCTTTGAATGCGACGTTTTGTGCATAATCGTAACTTCGTGTGCGGTACAATTCCTGCCGTTATGGCTCTTTCAACTCTTTAATAAAAAAAATGTCCATTATGAAAACAATGTTAGCCCCAAATATCGTATTAAATTCTCAGGAATCTAATAAAAAAATAATATGGTTAATGGCTGTTTGTGACAAACACATAATGTGTGACACACTGCACGCACAGTTGACTTAGACTCTCTCAAAGCAAAACGAAATTATAAACCTTATCCTATATTTGTTTTCAAATATAGTGACGAAAACCTGTTTATTATCAAAATAAAATGATACATTGTCAAACATTCATTAACAAATAGTGTAATTGATTGTTAATAGAACGTTTAGTTCTGAATAATGTATTACATTCTCAAAAATGTAATAACAAAATATTATTAATATGATTAATGCCTGTTTGCAACGAACACATAATATATCAATTACTGCATGCATTGTTGAGTTTTGGACTTTCTCACAATAAAAATAAAAAAATAAAGGTGGACTAGTGTTTGTGATCAAATATGGTGAAGAAAACCTGGTTGTTTTCAAATTAAAAATTATACATTGTAAAAAATTCATTAACACATATTGTAATTGGTTGTTAATAAAACGTTTAGTTCTAAATAATGCATTACGTTCTCAAAAATGTAATAGCAAAATATTATTAATAGGGTTAATGGCTGTTTGTAACACACCCATATTATATCAGTCGCTGCATGCATTGTTGAGTTTTGGACTTTCTCAGAAGAAAAAGAAAACATGAATATGATATTGTATGAGTGATCAAATATTGTGAAGAAAACACGTTTATTATTAAAATAAAAATTGTACATTATAAGAAATCCATTAACACATAGTTTAATTTGTCGTTAATGACATATTTAGTTATACACAACTCATAGCAATCTCATGAAATTAAAAACAACATAAAAATAATAGGGTTAATGGCTGTTTGCGACGAACAAATAATATATCAATCGCTGCATGCATGGTTGAGTTTTGGAATTTCTCACAATAAAAAGTAAAAAATAAAGGTGATATTATGTTAGTGATCAAATATGGCGAAGAAAACCTGGTTGTTATCAAATTAAAAATGATACATTATCAACAATTCATTAACAAATATTGTAATTGGTTGTCAAAACGTTTAGTTCTAAATAGCGTATTACATTCTCAAAAATGTAATAACAAAATATTATTAATAGGGTTAATGGCTGTTTGAAACGAACACATAATATATCAATCGCTGCATGCATTGTTGAGTTTTGGACTTTCTCATAACTAAAAGAAAACATGAATATAATATTGTATGAGTGATCAAATAAAGTGAAGAAAACACGTTTATTATAAAAATAAAAATTGTACATTATAAGAAATCCATTAACAAATATTTTAATTGGTTGTTAATGACATATTTAGTTATACACTACTCATATCAATCTCAAGAAATTAATAGCAAAATAAAAATAATAGGGTTATTGGCTGCTTACCAAAAACACATAATATTGATCTTTGACTTTTTTTCAAAGGGAAAGGTAAGCATAAGTTTATATTGCATATGTTATCAAAATAAACATTATGCATCATTAGAAATATATTAATGCATATTTTAGTTGACTGTTAATGAACTACTTAGTAATATACAACATATAACATTCGTATGAATTCAACGAACCTATAAAATGACTAGGGTTAATGGCTGTTTGAAACGAACACATACTATATCAATCATTGCTTGTACTGTTGACTTGGGACTTTCGTTGGATATAAAAAGAAAACATGAAGCCTGTGTAAGAATGATGATGTTAGAGATGATACAGGTTTTTCGTTTGCATTTCTTATCCAGTATATTATTGCGGTTTCCCAGTTTCCCAGTTGTTGACTGATTTTGTCTGTTAATTGATTTATGAGTTTTGACTTTCCCTTTGAAAGATTGCTCTGTGTTCGGTAATTTTGTTATTACCCTTATTTATTATCTTGTGTGCGCATTTTCTCTAGTTTTTTAAACAGACCAATAATCATTTCAAATTAAATTCCTATCGAAAAGAAATAACGACATTCCTAAAGAATCCAAGCAATATCTTATCATTCTGATCAAACAATATTCCTAAATATACATTTACTTGAATTGAACTTCATTACCAGGATTTATATATATACAGGAACTGAAACTCTTCCGGAACACCTGAGTTCATCGCATGTTTTAAGTGCGGTTGGTGTTACCCGATATTGGTTTTGTGTGTATATGTTGTAGATCATTGCTTGTCCTTTTGTATTTTTAAACGATCGAACATAGTATGTTATCGTTTAATGCAAGCGCTCATACATGAGGAATATAAACCGGAAGACACTGCTTTACACAACATGTGTCGCAACCTTCCGCCCAGACAAAAATATAGTCCATATATAGAGTCAATTGTAAGAAGACGAGTAGCTTAAATATCAGAAAGAGCATGCATGCAACATTTATATATTATAAATCCCCCTTAAAATCGGATACTTATATGCACATTTGCTCATCTATCAGTATTTCTTTGTTGCAACGTGGATTTTGCGGATGGATATTTCAATATCTAGAAATTGATATTGTGTTTACTGTGTAAGAGACTTTGATTTTCGTTTTGCGTCTGAAAATTGACATTTGAACAACAAAGAATGCGTGTTGTTATTTCAGCAAGTGCACGAAAATTGTACCTTTCTACTTTGTCCTGTTCCGATCTGTGTGTTTTCTGTTTTTAATTTTAGAATAAATTTTAGAACATAGTCTATTTATATCCTACGCTGATGGGGGTTACAATTCAACTGGTTTGTCGGTGTCGTTAGTTCTCGACCATCGTAGTTTTGTTCAGGATTGGGAACCAGTGCTTTAGACAACACGTGTTCTAATGCTTGACGTACTATCTAATGAAAAGTCTAGAAAATCCCGAAGAGGTTTTGACCTGTAAACCTTAACTCACTGCTGACGTATTTATATCCACTCCTTAAAAAGAGCTTCAATAGTTGTAGTGTTATATTGTCTCGTAAGAATTGAATCAAGGGATAGACGTAATACATGTGTTTAAGCGTGTGTACATGGTATATACATACTTAATATTATAATTTGAGAGCAATCTAACTCAGCATTTTTTTAATATACTGTATAGGATAATGAAGATTTTAGTATACAGTCACAGGAAATGAAGCATATTATACAAACGTCTAAACAAGTGACAATCATACACTATATCTGTCCCACTGGATCACAAAGTTTCTTGTGATACTATGTTAATGCTAAATGTTAAATATACGTCTGAAAATTAAACCAAGCAGTGTTATAATTAGATTTTCAAGATGTCAATTTCTTTTGTTTTTCCCTCGACGGGATTTGAACTCACACCATTGATACAATGCAGCACCATCCTAGAAGCTCTTTGCATCATGAGCTATGAATTTAATTTTTTTTTTAAACTTAGAAAATTAACTCTTAACCAAATTAGTACAGAATATGAAGTATCTAATTTGCCGGCATATATTGCCAATAATATTATACCAAAACGACAATTTATCAAGTTAACACCACAAAGCATTGGTTGGAAATCAAATATATTTTTGGAACGATTTAACTCTATACTATTTGACTCTCCCACCGGTCTCCTTATTCTATTGTATCAGAATACTGTACACAATCTCGAGGTTCTGGATAAAACTATTACGAACTGGCCTATCAATCTTTGACGTTCTCGGATAACAACAATATAAACGAATGTCTGCAAGATATCCACAAAATTCAATGCCTAAAGTTGCGAGAGAAACAACGTAAGAAATTCTTAAGGGATGGTATCAACCCGAACAAAAATATATCATCAGCATTATCTCTCACTTATGGGGAAACAACAACGCGGAAACGAAGATTTTCAAGGCACAAAGGCATTAATAGAGACCAAAATGACACAGTCGTCAATTTGTCATCTAAAGATCTAAAACCTGCTGAAATTCGCATACCCTCGAAGGAACTTAATTTCGGTCCCACCCTTAACAAATTGAATGATGAGCAACTATCAGCTGATCTCGACAAATTTGCTAGCTCTCTTCGAATTAAAGAGTATTTCTCAGCCAAAGAGAGAGAATGTCATGTAGATGGGTCATCCGATTCGGAAGATGATAATAAGATCCCACTTACTAGGTTTAAGACAAGAATCTCATGGAATCCAAGATACAGCAAAAATACAACTTTATAATCCTTATTGATTTAGTAAAAAATGACGTCCAGACAACAGCCAGCACGAATATACCAATCCATAACAACTTCACTGCAGCAGAAAAGGGTGCTGTACAAGAATTAAGGGAAAGGGATGACATTGTCATAATGTCAGCAGACAAGGGTAGCGAAGTTGTTACTATGGACAAGGTAGATTAGTTAGAGGAGGCAAACAGACAACTGACGGAAAACAGATTTTACAAAAAACTGGACACTGATCTCACGGAAGAATCCAGCACTAAAATAATACAGGAGCTAGAAATTATGAAAGGACATAATCATATCGACCAGAACACTTTCGATTATTTGAAACCACACGAACCCAAAACCGGACGCTTCTTTCTTTTACCTAAGATTCATAAAGTCAACAACCATTAGAGACCCATTGTTTCAGCAAATGGGCACCCCACAGAAAACATCCCCGAATTCGTCGATTTCCATCTTTGACCTCATATAGACGCGTTACCCTCACATTTGAAAGACACCACTGATTATTTTCAAAAAAATGGAATCTATGAACCCCCTTCCTTCGGGGACAATTATTGTTTCGATGGACGTTACGTCATTATACACTAACATTCTTCATAATGACGGTATCGAAGCATGTCGAGAGGCTTGGGACCAACGATCCGTTTAAGAGCCACCAACGGAATGTATTGTCCAGTTGCTCACATTGGTACTGAAGCATAACACTTTTACATTTAATGGAAAGCATATTTTTTACAAATCTTGATGGAGAAACTTGAAAAGCTAATCATGCAATCTGCACCTCACAGGCCACTTTCCTGGTTTCGTCTCAGAGACGACGTTGACATGAAGTGTTTCGAGTCGGAAGAAACCCTCAATCGTTTCTTTGACCATGCCAACACTGTGCACCACACTATAAAAATCACCCATGAAACATCCAGAAATACCATCTCCTTTTTGGATACTTACACCACCTATGAAAATTGTATTATGTCAACTGCCATATACAACAAACCGACAGATAAACATCAGTACCTGTCCCAACAGAGTTGTCACCCTAAGCAATGCACCAAAAGTATTCCATACAGACACTCTCTCCAAATAAAGCGCACCTGTTCCAATGAACAAACTACCAAAAAATGGCTTGAGGAACTGACATGTCATCTGAAAAAGATGGGTTACAACAATGCGAGTATTGACCATTTTTTTAACAAAGAAGTGGTATTGACAGAAAAGACCTCATCAAATATACAGAAAAGAACGCGTACAACAGAGTGCCATTTGTCATCACATACTATCCTGCGCTCAGAAATATATCCAACATCGTTCGTGAACACTGGGCAACCATACAAAAACACCTAGAATTGTGCAAAATCTTCAAAGAACCACCCGTATTGGCTGTCAGGAGACCCAAAAGTTTGAAATATATATTGGTGAGAGCTGACATCTCCTCTCGATCTGCATACAATGGTCAGTGTCAAAAATGTGAATCGAGACGATGTATGACGTGCAAAAACAGCCAATGCACACACAAAAAGTATCCAAAAAGGAGATGGTATTTCTGGATGTTTCATGGGTGAATTTTATAGTGTGGTAAACATTGTTGGCATGGTCAAAGAAACGATTGAGGGTTTCTTCCGACTCGAACCACTGCATGTCAATGTCGTCTCTGAGACGAAACCAGGAAAGTGGCCTGTGAGGTGCAGAGTGCATGATTAGCTTTTCAAGTTTCTCCATCAAGATGTTGGCGCATGAAGGTGTCCTCTATGTTCCCATAGATGTTCCGTTGTATGTAGAATATGCTCTCCATTAAATGTAAAAGTGCTATGCTTCAGTACCAATGTTAGCAACTGGACAATGCATTCCGTTGGTGGCTCTTAAACGGCTCGTTGGTCCCAGGCCTATCGACATGCTTCGATACCGTCATTATGTGGAATGTTAGTGTATAATGACGTAACGTCCATCGAAACAATAATGGTCCCCGAAGGAAGGGTTTCATAGATTCCATTTTTTTTAAATAATCAGTGGTGTCTTTCAAATGTGAGGGTAACGCGTCTATATGAGGTCAAAGATGGAAATCGACGAATTCGGGGATGTTTTCTATGGGGTGCCCATTTGCTGAAACAATGGGTCTCCCAGGGTTGTTATACATTTTTTATGTCTTAAACATCAAGGTTATACTAAGTAGACCATAATGTTAATAGCCAATGGTTCCTTGAACAAGTTGAAAATGTTTACATTAAGCATTATATAAAACATTCGTCACCTTGACAATGGTATGGTTATTATTTTAATTCTGCAAATTTCTTAACAAATTGTATTTGCAGAAGTTTGTCAATGATTAAATACGATAAATATATTACAAATAGCCTTTTTATTGCAAACTATATCAATAAAACATCTAAACATAAATATAAATGTCTTCTTTTGACAGACAGGTTTCCAAACGGGGAATAATTTAACCACAAATCGAACACACCAGTTATACAATCTCCCCGAAAGAGTTCAAATCTTGGGTCAAGCGCATATCATTTGCATCACTGTTGTTAACAACACTAATTATCTGCTATCAAATATTGTGCGATTTGCACATAAATTCTGCTTCTGATCGGATTTTGAATGTTATGCAGTTGATTTTAGTTAAATTAAGTGGCACATTGAGTAAAAATATTTAATCCAGAAAGTTTATGACATTGTGGTGTAATATTATTTTTTTTTAAAAATTCGAACCAAAGAGGCGACCTAGTTTCAAAAACAAGTTTTTGACGTACATGTGCGGGAGAAAAGAACTGCAAATTGCACATATGAAATTGCATACATCAAAGAATTGAAATCCTACATATAAATTTATGAAAGTACAATACAAATAATACAAATACACAATAGGGCTACTCATTTAAATATATGTTAAATTAGAAATAAAAATAAAAATAAGCATCAAAAATAAAATGAGACATTATTGGTAAATGCATCAAATAGAACTGTCAAAAATATTATTTGTCAAATATATTTTTGAAAACGGTATGATACCCAAACTCATTCACAATAACGGCCAACCAAAGTGTGGAATATATACTTTGGGCCAATAGAGCAAACTGTATGTTCTAATATGATGGAGGAGACCAACAAAAATAGGAATCAAGAAAAGATATTATATTTTTGTCATTGATTCCATTCGGTGATAAGGTCTTAAGTTTTCTAATCCAGAAGCTTTCACTTTCCTATCTGCTTCTATCATCTCATTTGGGGATATGTTCAATTATGGTGACCTTCAGTTTGCTGAAAAAATTATTGTGGCCTGTCGATCTGAGATGTCTGCTGAGTGGAAGGTCAGGTTTGCAAATTGCATCTCTTTTGTGGCCACTCATGCCTTTACTAAGTTGTTGTTTAGTTTCTCCGATGTATTGAAGGCCACAAATTGTACATTGCAGGTTATTTTCTGTCTTGAAGTTGGCATTGCCGAATATGATGAATTATGTTGTGTGCTGCTGAATTTGTGTGTGCATTGGCTGTTTGTGCACGTCATACATCGTCTCGAATCACATTTTTGACACTGACCATTGTAGACAGATCGAGAGGAGATGTCAGCTCTAACCCATATAACTTTCAAACTTTTGGGTCTCCTGACAGCCAAGACGGGTGGTTCTTTGAAGATTTTGCACAATTCTAGGTGTTTTGTATGGTTGTCCAGTGTTTACGAACGATGTTGGATCAATTTCTGAGCGCAGGATAGTATGTGATGACAAATGGCACTCTGTTGTACGCGTTCTTTTCTTTATATTGGATGAGGTCTTTTCTGTCAATACCACTTGCTTTGTTAAAGCAATGGTCAATACTCGCATTGTTGTAACCCCTCTTTTTCAGATGTCATGTCAGTTCCTCATGCCATTTTTGGTAGGTTGTTCATTGGAACAGGTGAGTTTTATTCGGAGAGCTTGGCTGTATGGAATACTTTTGGTGCATTGCATTGGGTGACAACTCTGTTGGGACAGGTACTGATGTTTATCTGTCGGTTTGTTGTATATGTCAGTTGACATAATACAATTTTCATTGGTGGTGTAAGTATCCAAAAAGGAGATGGTATTTCTGGATGTTTCATGGGTGAATTTTATAGTGTGGTGAACATTGTTGGCATGGTCAAAGAAACGATTGAGGGTTTCTTCCGACTCGAACCACTTCATGTCAACGTCGTCTCTGAGACGAAACCAGGAAAGTGGCCTGTAAGGTGCAGATTGCATGATTAGCTTTTCAAGTTTCTCCATCAAGATGTTGGTGCATGAAGGTGTCATCTTTGTTCCCATAAATGTTGCGTTGATTTGTAAAAATATGCTCTCCATTAAATATAAAAGTTGTATGCTTCAGTACCAATGTGAGCAACTGGACAATACATTCCGTTGGTGGCTCTTAAACGGCTCGTTGGTTCAGGCCCGTCGACATGCTTCGATACCGTCATTATGTGGAATGTTAGTGTATAATGACGTAACGTCCATCGAAACAATAATTGTCCCCGAAGGAAGGGGGTTCATAGATTCCATTTTTTTGAAAATAATCAGTGGTGTCTTTCAAATGTGAGGGTAACGCGTCTATATGAGGTCAAAGATGGAAATCGGCGAATTCGGGGATGTTTTCTGTGGGGTGCCCATTTGCTGAAACAATGGGTCTCCCAGGGTTGTTGACTTTATGAATCTTAGGTAATAGAAAGAAGCGTCCGGTTTCGGGTTCCCGTCTGGTTTCAAATAATCGAAAGTGTTCTGGTCGATATGATTATTTCCTTTCATAATTTGTAGCTCCTGTATTATTTTAGTGCTGAATTCTTCCGTGGGATCAGTGCCCAGTGTTTTGTAAAATCTTTTTTCCGTCAGTTGTCTGTTTGCCTCCTCTACATAATCTACCTTGTCCATAGCAACAACTGCGCTACCCTTGTCTGCTGACTTTATGACAATGTCATCCCTTTCCCTTAATTCTTGTAGCGCACCCTTTTCTGCTGCAGTGATGTTGTTATGGGTTGGTATATTCGTGTTGGCTGTTGTTTGGACATAATTTTTTTACTAAATCAATAAGGATTATAAAGATGTATTTTTGCTGTGTCTTGGATTCCATGAGCTTGTTGTCTTAAACCTAGTAAGTGGGATTGAAATTAAGTTCCTTCGAGTGTATGCGAATTTCAGCAGGTTTTAGATCTTTAGATGACAAATTGACGACTGTGCCATTTTGGTCTCTATTAATGCCTTTGTGCCATGAAAATCTTCGTTTCCGCGTTGTTGTTTCCCAATAAGTGACAGATAATGCTGATGTTATATTTTTATTCGGGTTGATGCCATCCCTTAGGAATTTGTTACGTTGTTTCTCTCGCAGCTTTAGGCATTGAATTGTGTGGATATCTTGGAGACGTTCATATATATTGTTGTTATCCGAGAACGTCAAAGATTGATAGGCCAGTTTTGATGTTCGTAATAGTTTTATCCATAACCTAGAGATTGTGTACAGTATTCTGGTACAATAGTATAAGGAGACGGGTGGGAGAGTCAAATAGTATAGAGTTAAATCGTTCCAAAAATATATTTGATTTCCAACCAGTGCTGTGTGGTGTTAACTTGATAAATTGTCGTTTGTGTATAATATTATTGCCAATATATGCCCGCAAATTAGATACGTCATGTTCTGTACTAGTTTGTTTTAGAGTTAATTTTCAAAGTTTTTTAAAAATTAAATTCATAGCTCATGATGTGAAGAGCTTCAAGAATGGTGCTGCATTGTATCAATGGTGTGAGTTCAAATCCCGTCGAGGGAAAAACAAAAAAATGACATCTTGAAAATATAATTATAACACTGTTTGGTTTAATTTTCAGGCGTATATTTAACATTTATCATTAACCTAGTATCACAAGAAACTTTGAGATCCAGTGAGACAGATATAGTGTATGGTTGTCACTTGTTTAGACGTTTGTATAATATGCTTCATTTCCTGTGACTGTATACTAAACTCTTCATTATCCTATACAGTATATTAAACAAATGCTGAGTTAGATTGCTGTTAAATTATAATATTAAGTATTTATATACCATGTACACACGCTTAAACACATGTATTACGTCTATCCCTAGATTAAATTCTTACGAGACAATATAACACTACGAATATAGAAGCTCTTTTTAAGGAGTGGACATAAATACGTCAGCAGTGAGTTAAGGTTTACCGGTCAAAACCTCTTCGGGATTTTCTAGACTTTTCATTAGATAGTATGTCAAGCATTAGAACACGTGTTGTATAAATCACTGGTTCCCAATCCTGAACAAAACTACGATGGTCGAGAACTAACGACAACGAAAAAAACAGTTGAATTGTAACCCCGAGCAGCGTAGGATATAAATAGACTATGTTCTAAAATTTATTCTAAAATTAAAAACAGAAAACACACATATCGGAACAGGACAAAAGTAGAAAGGTACAATTTTATCAACAAGCATTCTTTGTTGTTCAAATGTCAATTTTCAGATGCAATACGAAAATCAAAGTCTCTTACACAGTAAACACAATATCAAATTCTAGATATTTTAATATCCATCCGCAAAATCCACGTTGCAACAAAGAAATACTGATAGATGAACAAACGTGCATATAAGTATCCGATTTTAAGGGGGATTTATAATATATAGATGTTGCATGCATGCTCTTTCTGATATTTAAGCTACTCGTCCTCTTACAATTTACTCTATATATGGACTATATTTTTGTCCGGGCGGAAGGTTGCAACACATGTTGTGTAAAGCAGTATCTTCCGGTTTATATTCCTCATGCATAATCGCTAGCATTAAACGATAACATACTATGTTCGATCATTTAAAAATACAAAAGGACAAGCAATGATCTACAACATATACACACAAAACCAATATCGGGTAACACCAACCGCACTTAAAACATGCAATGAACTCAGGTGCTCCGGAAGAGTTTCAGTTCCTGTATATATCTAAATCCTGGTAATGAAGTTCAATTCAAGTAAATATATATTTAGGAATATTGTTTGATCAGAATGATAATATATTGCTTGGATTCTTTTGGAATGTCGTTATTTTTTTTCGATAGGAATTTAATGTGTAATGATTATTGGTCTGTTTAAAAAAACTAGAGAAAATGGGCACACATGATAATAAATAATGGTAATAACAAAATTACCGAACACTGAGCAATCTTTCAAAGGGAAAGTCAAAACTCATAAATCAATTAAAAGACAAAATCAGTCAACAACCGGGAAACTGGGAAACCGCAATAATATACTGGATAAGAAATGCAAACGAATAACCTGTATCATCTCTAACATCATCATTCTTACACAGACATCATGTTTTCCTTTTATATCCTACGAAAGTCCCAAGTCAACAGTACAAGCAATGATTGATATAGTATGTGTTCGTTTCAAACAGCCATTAACCCTATTCATTTTATAGTTTCGTTGAATTCATAAGAATGTTATACGTTGTGTATAACTAAGTAGTTCATTAACAGTCAACTAAAATATGCATTAATAGATATCTAATGATGCATAATGTTTATTTTGATAACATATACAAGATAAACTGATGCTTACCTTTCCCTTTGAAAAAGTCAAAGATCAATAGTATGTGTTTTTGGTAAGCAGCCAATAACCCTATTATTTTTATTTTGCTATTAATTTCTTGAGATTGATATGAGTAGTCTATAACTAAATATGTCATTAACAACCAATTAAAATATTTGTTAATGGATTTCTTATAATGTACAATTTTTATTTTTATAATAAACGTGTTTTCTTCACTTTATTTGATCACTCATACAATATTATATTCATGTTTTCTTTTAGTTATGAGAAAGTCCAAAACTCAACAATGCATGCAGCGATTGATATATTATGTGTTCGTTTCAAACAGACATTAACCCTACTAATAATATTCTGTTATTACATTTTTGAGAATGTAATACGCTATTTAGAACTAAACGTTTTATTAACAACCAATTACAAATTTGTTAATGAATTGTTGATAATGTATCATTTTTAATTTGATAACAACCAGGTTTTCTTCGCCATATTTGATCACTAACATAATATCACCTTTATTTTTTACTTTTTATTGTGAGAAATTCCAAAACTCAACCATGCATGCAGCGATTGATATATTATGTGTTCGTCACAAACAGCCATTAACCCTATTATTTTTATGATGTTATTAATTTTATGAGATTGCTATCATTTGTGTATAACTAAATATGTCATTAACGACAAATTAAACTATGTGTTAATGGATTTCTTATAATGTACAATTTTTATTTTAATAATAAACGTGTTTTCTTCACAATATTTGATCACTCATACACTATCATATTCATGTTTTCTTTTTGTTCTGAGAAAGTCCAAAAACTCAACAATGCATGCAGCGATTGATATAATATGTGTGTGTTACAAACAGCCATTAACCCTATTGATAATATTTTGTTATTACATTTTTGAAAATGTAATACATTATTTAGAACTAAACGTTCTATTAACAATCAATTACAATATTTGTTAATGAATGTTTGACAATGTATCATTGTATTTTGATAATAAACAGGTTTTCGTCACTATATTTGAAAACAAATATAGGATAAGGTTTATAATTTCTTATTGCTTTGAGAGAGTCTAAGTCAACTGTGCGTGTAGTGTGTCACACATTATGTGTTTGTCACAAACAGCCATTAACCCTATTAATTTTTTATTAGATTCCTTAGAATTTAATACGATATTTGGGGCTAACATTGTCTTGATAATTGACATTTTTTTTTTATTAAAGAGTTGAAAGAGCCATAACGGAAGGAATTGTACCGTACGCGAAGTTACGATTGTGCACAAAACGTCGCATTCAAAGCGTGACATCGTTTTATATTACGACGCTTTCATACGCTGTAATCCGGTGTGAACTATTCAAGATTTCAGATTGGCAATGCATATTCATGAAATTGTTCTGAATAATCACAGCAAAGGTCAATAGTGGCCAGGAAATAACGCACCAGGCAATAGAATACAACCCAATAGATTACCAGGCAATATAACACTAGAAATTCAAAACCCGAAAAAAAGTGCAAAGTAAAAAAAATATAATATATAAAACATGTAAAACTTTACAATTAGGTAATAAACTACATTAGTTTTTACCTGTCTTTAATGTGCAGTTGGTATTTTGCAAGCTTTGGTCAAGAAGAGTTTGAAATTACCAACGGGATAATCATAATCTATAAATCGAAGAAAAACAGACAATCCAACCCAATGGGCAACAGAAAAAATGAAAGCACCAAAGTTTATGTTAAACGATCGAACTGCTTGCATGTAGATTGGTTGTATGCTATGCACAATCGCAAAATATCAGTCAGCTTTATTGGTGGAGGACGTGGACAAAACCACCGGCCTGTCACTTGTCACTGACAATCTTTATTACATAATGTTGTACCGATTACACCTGAGCGTATGCATATTTTCTTTCAGTGTTTTTAGTTAGCGAATATTGTACTACTCTCACAAAGTTAAGGATTTGTCCTCACCACCTTTTATTGGGCGCAGGACATTTGAGTGCCAAATTCAAAACTACATATGGACATTTGAGCGGCGTACTTATAACACAATTGAGCGCCAGATTAATGAGTTTACCTTTAATGTGCATAGCCCATTTGGGCACCGGACTGCTTAGCCTACCTGTATTTTGCATAACTCATTTTAGCAACGCATTACCTGTAAAAAGGTATGTAAATGAAATTAAAATCCACCTGTTATGTACATTTATTGTCAAAACTCTCAATTATTTTTTAAGGAATGGAGAGTTATTGTTCTGTTTGTACTTTATATTATTATACACAGTCTTTTTTTGTTACACAATTAATAATTAATAAAATTAATAACGTACAATGGGTGGATTTTAAGTTGGAGAATGTCCTCGTATCTCTCCATTCCTTAAAAACAATGGGCCTCGGTTCCATTATTTTATTAAGGAATGGAGAGTTACTCAGGGTGAATGAAGTATTGAAATCAAAAGAAATATCTCGGAGACGTACTGCCAAAAGTTGCTCAGTCAGGGTGAGAACAGATGGATTTGTTTCCATGATTATACACCTGAAAAACACGCACAACCACGATGCCAATGACCGTGAAAATGAACGTCATGTTATTTGCGTCAGGGCTAAGAGGAAGGATTATGGTTATATTTCTCAAAGAACTTCCGACATAATAAGAGGAGAGCTTCAAACGATGACTGAATAACATCTACAAACAAGTGACCTTAAGCATTTTTATCAGGCTATAGATAGAAAAAGACGCAAAACAGATCCACCAATATTATTAAATTTCAAATATATTAAAATGAGGAGCATCGACAAAGTGGTACCCACATCCCTGGTCAGTTAGTACGAACAATATTGCAGTGAGCAGATATCAATGCACACTTTGTCAAAACTCTTGGATTTAGATACCAGCCTAGAACAGGGTTCTAGATGTGAACATTTTTATCTTGTGTGTAGCACTTTAAACAGATTTTAGTGCTATATAGTTTGGCGAAAAGAAGTATACCATATAATGTTTACAAACTCAGTCTAATTTTGATAGACACTGAAGAAGGTCATTTCTTGATCGAACATTTTGTCAAGATATTTTTTGTAGCATCTTTATCGGTCGATGGATTGATTGATTAGTGTTTAACGCCAACTTTAGAAATATTTCAGCTATATCGGTATAGCACAATCTTCTATTTTTCTATATCTTATCTTGTTTGTGCTGTATCGTCACGTCTCGACGATCCCTTACTCATTAAGTTATCCGGTTGGTAGATTCCCTTAGACTTTACATATGTATATAAATAGCTATTGATGTGTACAGTAATCATATACTGTCTGGTGTAATTCTTGAAGGTTTCCTGACTATAATACAATAATAATAGCACGACCACCTGCAACTCATCTATGCGCAAGGAGTTCCGAGTGACAACACTTATGTATTTTGCAGAAGACTCGATGATGATTATAATTAATTTGTCTTTACATACAGGAATGATCAACAACGACATTGGTATGCATTTTATATATTGAGACATTTTCTAGTTTTCATTTAAAATTATCATATTCGTGTGCTTCCATTGTTTACGTTGTATAAGTGCATGCCGGGAGAAAATACATAATTCTCCATATGGGCTGTTTAAAAAAAAATTACCCCAAAGTGTGACATAGGTGACCAAAATTAAAGTAATTGGAAATGTATGTCCTATTGAATTTTAAGGACCCACATAAGTCCAAGTTTACTAATCTACCATCGGTTTGTGAAAGAAATTAAGAAGAACAAATTGTGCGACATTTTATTAATGGTTTTTGATCTATAGTTTTGTAACAATAACAATATTTCTCAACAAGATTGCAACACAAGTAATTCTAGAAATTATTGTACATTATTAATTTATTGTTACAACGAAGTTCAAAAATCAATTTTCGATCATTTAAACCTATATTTTTAAATTAGAGATAACATTTAATGTATTTTCACCATTTTTGAAGAAGTTATTTTTTGATTTTTGATTACAAAAGTTTCTCTAAATAAAAAGGTCCACACTGATATGAAAAGTACATTTGGAGACACATACACGATACTAATTCATTCACTGAAAATTTCATAGAAATTGCTTGATCTATTTTTGCATCATTGACAAATGAAAAATGAAAAACGCATGTATTTTTACCTAATTGTTTTCCAATCCTGACATATTTTTTCTATATATCAACTAGAGTGAATATTTCAACAGAAATAGGTTTTGAAATTGAATTGAATATAATAGGCCATCATATAATTTAACAATTATCTATTAGAGAAATATTAACTTGCATGATATAATACTTAAAGTTAACCGGTAGCAGCTGTATCAAGTAACTTAGGGCAGTAAAATACTTGAAAAATACATTATATTCACTTGCTTTCTTATTACATCAGAAAAGTTCACATTTATTTTATTTATTCACATTGTTTTAAATATGTTGTTTGGTGGTAAGTACAAAAATAGGTCAGGAGTGTAACAAATGTTCAACTCAATGGAGACTTGTAGAGTTTTTGATGCTGAAGAAGGAAGTGCTCACCCTAACATCAATCTGTCTGTTTTAATCTTGATGATCTGACATGAGATTTGCAATTTTAGAGCTATAGTCTATAGATAAGAAAGACGGTAACCGGGTATTGGCAGCCATATTTGCCGACTGATGAAAATCACAGCAAAAGTTTTGAACTAGATAACATATAAAGGAACATCCACACCAATTTTGGTTCCAATAAGCCCATTGGATTAAGAGGAATGACTTTTTAAAAAAACATTACTACGACGGACGCCAAATGATGTAAATAGCCTGGTGAGCTAAAAAGTAGGATTTGTGCCAGGAGTGTAACATTTTATGTTGATAGTTAAATACTTTCCAATGAATTATTCACAACACATTTAATAGTTAAATTACCAATATGTATGTCCTCCATTTCTGCTTTGTGGAAACTAGAATGTCTTAATCATTTTTTTTTAAACTCTTCGAAGTGCTCAGTTTATAGATTATTTTTCAATCAGTGGCTTAAATAAATTATAACAAGGATATAGAATGCTGCAAATACAATATAATTGCATTACAATACCTCAGAAAGATACAAATGGTCAGTTTCAGTCAACCTAGTTTTCTAAATCTGACTAAAAAGTAAGTTCAATAGTGCTTGTATTTAAATGGATAAAAGCGTTACACTCCTGACATATATGCTTTGGCCATATACAAGAACTGTAATGCATCATATCATTATGCTTATCACTCATGATGTTTGACAGGACTGTTGACTAAGTTAAAACATAAACTATTATAATTAATAAGATTGTGTTAAAATTATGAACTTGTAAATTTAAATGTTACACTCCTGTCACACTTCCACAGTTGTTCTTCAATTGAATATAGGATTGATGTAGAAGCTCACAGAGATATGTTGATGCTTCTGGTTTCAGCTAGGATACTTAAAGAGACAATTAACCATTGTCAGTTGTTGAGAAGTATGCTACATACCTAAATAATTTTACTTTTAGACAACACAAACAGTTTTATTGACCATTATTTGTTATGCATAGTATTACTCTATTTTGTTCAACTGGTTGGGCGTAGCTTAACACGGGTTGATTGAATAGAGGAAAGTCCATGCATTTAGGAGGGTCAGGTTACCTGATCAATTACATTTTTACAGCTATATTCAATCGTGCGCTATATTCCTTTTGTATGAATTGATTTCGGTGACTCTGCTGAATACAGTCCAATAATATCAATAACGGGAACTTCCCTGTACATGCACACAATACAGTTGAATGCTCTCATGTAAATTTAAAGGTCAACTCCGCCCGACCAGTTAAATAAAATAGAGTAATAATTTTATCTATCTGGTCCTGCCTTCAAAATTACAAAAAAATTGCCTACATTTTCCATGACATTTTAGCTAAAATATCAAAGTTTTCCTTAAGATATATTGTTTTACTGTACACTTATTTCTTATTACACAACATGGCAGTACATGTATCTTTGTAAATGTCATACTAAAAGTGTTACACTCCTGATATTTTTTGACATTTGTGGACGCTATTTTTTAGTGGTAGCAGATAATGCTGTGAAATGTTGCAGCAATGTTCTATGTACCAAAATACATGTTCTGATACAAACAGATCCAATTTAAATCATCACATATTAGAATGGTCAATGATAAAATAAATGGGGTCATTTTTTTTAAAAAGCCCATATAATGTTTCTGTTCTATTTCAGGGTTAGTGATAAATGCATGGAAGAGTGCGGAAATGCCAAAAATAATCTTCCTTTCTCCTTAAATAAATGAAAACAATTTGAATTCGCCCTTTGTATATTAAGCTTTGAAAAAAGCACATATATATCCAATCAAACTTTGTAATCGTATTATTTTCATATTTCAAATAAATGTAGTTATAATAATAAAAAAACCATTAGAATCAGTGATTTTAAAGGCACTTTTATTTGTATGTACTTTTGAATTTTTAATATGTATAAGCATATATTATTTTGACTAAAATAATAAGACTTTCATACTTACGGTGGATTCTGGAGACATGCACTTGTTGTATACCTGTAAAAGTAAGAAATGGAACCAGAATAAATAATTATAGTATGTTCATTAATGAACTTGCTTTAGTTCACTTCACATTGGAAAAGGTTGCACTTAATAAATGCGCTTAAATGTATACTTTATTTTATTATATAGATAGTTGTGAATTATGCGGATTTATCCGTGAAATAAATTCCGGTATTTCACATGTGAAATATCAGTTTTTTCCCGCCGGAACTACTTTTGCAAAGCTATAAGTGTGGTGGTTACGTCCCTTGTTGTGCAACGGTGAATTCACATACGATTGTAAGCTGAAAAAATTCCGCGAAATGTTATTGATGACTTTGGCACATAACCAAGATGACGTCATTGACGTCATATGAAGACTTGCAGTTTGAAACGTAAATATTAGACACTATTTGGCTTCGTATACGCTTCAATTGCGATTTAATTTAACTACAATAAGCTTTCAAGGTAAGCATTTTAATTATTTTTGTACATTGTTGTAAATATGAAAAATAGGATTTCACATTTTCAAGATGGCAGATCCTTCCAACTGAACCCTGTAGTATCATTGCTCGTCGATTCACACGCGTGCAATCAAATATACAAATAAAAAAAATAATATATAAGAAATTTTGAAAGTCTATATAATGAACAGTATAACTAAATCATACATTTTGAATATCAAAATAAGACCACTCGTGACCGAATACGCATTAACGATTAAACTCGTGGACGGAACAAGTTCCGCCCACTCGTTTAATCCTTATGCGTACTTCGGTCACTCGTTGTCTTATTTTGATATTCAAAATCTACGATTAGTTATACTATAGTTATCCAAAGCTCATTGATAACAGTTTGAAGATGCCAAAGGGTTAATCAGAATATGTGTGTCGTTGCTTTTTTGTTCTCTTCTTGCTATGTTTTAAATGCATATGTATCCGTTATGTTGAAAATAGATGTAGAATATACATTCATGGTCGTTGTATTTTACCCTTCCGCAGCACCTGCGTTCACCCTCAGTTTTTAGTGGTGTTCGTTTTACTCGAGATCATTGGTTTGTTTGTACTCTTTCTGTTGGCCATTACGTTGTATGTTCGTCTTCGGCATACGGATTCTCATTACCCTTTTGGTATCTTCAAACTCTTCTATAAATTAATGACATGTTCTGCACTAAATCTTGTTATGATTACCATAATCAAGTTAGCTTTTATAAACGACATTCAAATAATGATGATAATCGTTACCATATCAATATCATAGCACATTGTTCTCTGTGTATTGTTCTGTAAAATACAGGAACGTTCTATTCTTGACCAATAAATTCTAAAATTCAACTTGAGAAGCTGCCGTAAATGGCGAAGAGCTTTAAAATAGTCCACAGGAGTTCCGTTTCCATAATACATCCTGATTGAAAGTTGCTGAATATTATCTAATAACCCATTGTTCATTAAATGTTCCAAAACATGTCCAGTTAGATTATCGACATGAATGAACAGGATGTGTCTTCTTCCATGTTAACATAGAAGGAAACTACGATTTTGAAAATAATCATATAGTTATCTCATTATTCATACTACTGTTGATTTTACCAAAATGGTATCTTATAGCAACTTCGCATCGACGAAGAAGCCTGTCATCTGAGATATATTAATAGTAATGGACAAAAAATAAATAAATAGAAACACACTTATATTGAAAATAATATTTTAGAATTTTAGATTTATAAATGCATGTACAACCAGTACCTATCACTACACAAGTTGTGAATTCGAATCCTACTGATAGAGAATTGTACTCGATGCATCATTATGTGATCATGTTTGTCAGTGATTTGCGACAGATCGGTGTTTTTTTGCGAGGCAATCCAGTTTCCTCCACAAATAAAACTGACAACCATGATATAGCTGAGCTAGTGTTGAAAGTTGTACATTAATCAGGATTTTGGTACTGATATTCTTTGCTAAATATATTTACTATGAAAGTGAAGGATTTTAAACAATATAATAACGTACATATTAAAATTGGTGCGTACGACGCGTTTTTGTAATAACCTTTATCTAACATTATATACGTTTTCATTTGAAATATACGAAAGTCGCTTAACTGATACAAGGTGTATGATACAAGAGTGTATCACCACACTTTGGTGATATAATAATGGCGCGACCTTGCATTGGAATGTGAGACAATACACTGTAACTTGCCGTTGGTGAATGAACGGAAAAAAATAACGTTACGTCATTCACAAAATCGTGTCTCACTCAGAGTATTG
>MJUT01008224.1:17695-39806 GCA_002080005.1 Gigantidas platifrons
CCAGTATAAATGGTGGTATAAAATACCTGAAATACTGTATTAAAATAGAAAAGACAACCATCAATTTCTTATCCTCTACACAAAAAGAATATATATGTAAAAAGTGGTTGCCATTTGAAAATCTCCTTGGTGTTTGAGTGTAGTGTTACAAAATGTTGGTCTTATAAATTAAATGTCTTTTGTTTAGGAAAAATTGTATATGCATATCATATGTTTTTCTGTATTTGTATCTGCCTCTGCTTTTCTTTAAAAATAAACAAATTACAAAAAAAAAACAATGAGTTGAGAAAAAAAACACACATGTGATAAAAAAAAAAAAAAACTACATTAAAATGTTCACAAAATCGTAGATGATAGACGGTTTTCAGAAAGAACATAAAAAAGTTTTGACTGAAAAGGACTTGTATCCTCAACATGATTCACTACAAATACAATACATATTAACAAAAATAAATGATGGTAAAGAAAAATCCACGATCACAAAAAAAACTCATGAAAATAACCCATTAGCCTCCTAATTTAAGGCAATTAATTGTCTAGAAAAAGACCTTTACTTCATAGACTAAAATATAGAGTATACTGTATCTCATGTTGAGGTGCTGTGCTCTGTATACATACATATAGGGGGTTGTTTACAATTTGGTATTTATTTTTCAAAATGGTGGAGAAACTTAGTGGAATATCATGCAATACAATATTGTAGAAACTGTGTTATGGTTGACATTCCAACATGATATACCATAATCACATCATCTTCCACTTAACATGATTACTGTAACAACACAGTCAAATGTGTGAAATAAATAATGAAGATTTTTTTTATATTTTGACAGGCTATTTCTGCTGGGAAGATAAAAGTGAACTTTAAAGGTTTAGCTCTGGGTGATTCCTGGATATCTCCTATAGATTCTACATTAGCCTGGGCACCTTATATTTTAACCAATGTGAGTCCGACAAAATACTTGTAATGTATTATAAGATTCATAAAAAATTAGTGAAATTGTTATTTCTGATCGAGCAGCGTGGTTTATTATATCAAAGTACAGTTTATTTAATGTTCTGGTTGGATGATTATTTGGTCTCCAGTAACATATAATGACATTTAGTATGGGGTCACCTCAGATTGAATTCAAGTGACCAATTATCGACAAGGCTACAAGATATTAAGGTATTTATTCAATGCCTTTATATCTTATAGCCTTGTCGATGATTACTATTCGTAAAGTGTTTTTTTTTTAAGATCAGAGAACTTCCAATTTTGAATGTAAGATATACATGACAGGTAAGGATGTCAGGTGTTGTTGGATTGTCATGAAAAAAAATATCCAAACACCTACCTTAATTTTTATTAAGATTTGTTTTAATTTATCTGTAAGAAACAAAATATCAAGTAAAATTTGTAAATATTCAAAGTTATGTTTGTTTGTTTGATGGTGTTTAATGCCACTTTCATAGAGGCAGTCGTGGCTGTGAACGTATGGTAGTTGGATTTATAACTACCTATGCAATCAGTGCCAAACACATAATAAGTTATGACTACAGTTCATAATTTAAAAGAATGTATGTACATGTATTTGTTTTTCAGTCCATAATAGATGAAAGTGGTTACTATAAGATAAATGAAGCAGCTCAGAAGATGAGTAAAATGATTGGAGAGGGAATGTGGAAACAAGCTACTGATCAATGGGGCGTCGTTCAGGGTATCTTAGAAACAGAAAGCAATGGCGTGAATTTTTATAATATGTTGGCCTGGGGAGCATCAGAATCTGGACTGATGAAAAAATATTCTAATCTAAAAGGTTAGTAGTTGATCAACCCCTTTACTAGAGCCTCAGTACACGAAACACATATTCTAAATATTTCACTTATATTTACACAAGACGCTACAAGAAAAATGTTCTTTGATACCACACACAAAGTCATTTAAAAAAGTAAACATTGTAGGAATATTTCTATGATCATCCTCTACAAAGTATAAATTTTTGATTTATTGTCAATCCAAGATGGCTCCAAGCACAATACATGACTTAATAGGGCCATATAAATAAAATGTTAAAGCAATCTTTTCAAAGACATGCTGCTATGATAAAGTTTTTATGATTACTGAAAATTTGAAATAGCCACCACAGAAACAACTGTTAAAATGGGATTCTATAGTTGGTGTCACATGTACAAACATTTATACCACCATACAGAAAATTAAGATAGATACACAATATATATGTTGAGAACCCCAAAAATAACCACATTTTACAGTCATTTAATGTATCACTTCAAACACATAGCATTGATAATGAGACGAATGGACCTGGCATAAGTGAGCCTTTGGTTGTCTGTTGTGTGGTAAAAAATATTATATTGGGTACCTTATATTATACAGATGTACATGTAATTGTATCCAAAAATAATTGTCTTACAAAAATAAAGTAATTATTAAATGTTTTATTTGACAGATAGAATGGTCAACAGAATGATTGGTCCATTACAGGCAGATAAATTGACAACATTAATGAATGGACCAATCAAAAAGATGCTCAAGATACCAGAAAAGGTCATGTGGGGAGGTGAGAAATCTGTAACCTGTGTTTTTCATTAGGAAGTCTTTGAACAATTTGATATTGCCTGACTTGCTTTTTCAATAACATGAGTCCTATTTAGCACCACAAACCGTGGAAATAAGTCGGAGTTCGGCTTAGACTAAAAAGACGTCTGCTGATCTCAAACTTTATTTATAGAAATAATAACCTAAAAAGAACTTTGACAATCCTGAACTCAAATACATAACAATATGTTACCCTTTGTTCCTTTGTTTCCTAGATTCATAGGGAACCAATAACAAATATTTTTTGTAGTAAGAACCACATAATAGAGACAGCCATTGTTCTCATGTGATATACAGGTAGATAAAATAGTGTCAGTTTGCAGATCATGTCATTTATCTTATTAGTGGCATTTAATTGAATGATTGACGTATGTGAAAATATAGTGAAACCTGTCTACATCGAACCTTGAATAAACCAGAATCCTGTATCAACCAAACTTTTAAACAAGTCTGTATGTAAGAAATCTTAAATAAACAGAATACCTGTCTATTCTGAACACAAAAGTTGGTCCTAATGAGGTTCCATTTAGACAGGTTTCACTGAAAACATTTATATATGCAGTGAATTAGAGTTAGATATACATGTAATACAAAAGACACCACAGACTACTGTTTTGTAGTTATGTCTTTTGAAATCGAGAAACATTTCAATGAAAGCTTTTTAACATTTTTTTTTTTACAAACACATGATACTGAACTTCTGATATGGAATATAGCTCACAAGTAGGAGAACTATTGAATTGTATTAAAATTAGGTTATAATGATATGATTTTGACATAATTTATACCTTAGAAGTAGGTCACATCAATACTACACAATGCTGTGCTATAGGCCTATTATTTCAATCAGAATTGCAAGCATAATCTGCACCATTGGGATATGTGAAATTGAGTCATCAAATTTTGACTATGATCTACTTTTGATAAGAAAGTAGCACAAGACACTGTTTCTCCAAAAGTGTTATTTTTTGTTATTTCAGCATTTTTTTAAATAGGAAAATAATTTGACCTGATGACCTGACCAACTAGTCAAGTATACAAATGATGACATTCCTACAGTTCTTGTATTACATTTGTAATTACTGTCTATCTACTGAAAGCTCTGCCTCTTCTTTTTCAGCTCAATCTGGGAAAGTGTTTACCTATCAAGCAGAAGATTTCATGAAACCAGTTGTTGATATAGGTACAGTAAATAAAGTAGTAATAAAATTGTCTTTTTTTATATTGATACCAAGAGAAGATAGGATCTGTATTAAATGTAAAAATGAAAATGATGATGAGTGCCATTTCTTTCTTCATTGTAAATTAGAATATAAGTACTGGTACACAACTATTGAAACATTTTGATAAAGTAGAACATAATCTAAAAAAAACTAAACAGGTGATGATCAACTAGAAAAGCTTTTGAATCCATATACACTACCTGATATTAAAATGGTTACATCCTTTATATGGATCTTTATAACAGTCATTAGAGAACTGAGGAGAGGGAATACAAATTCACTGTTTTATTTTATATCTTTTGTATTATGTATGTTAATATTTCAATTGGGGTTGTTTTGCATGAATAAACTACATTTGTATAATGTAAATTCAGGTTTTTGTTGTAATTGTAATCAGTTATTATATAGTCCGAGATTCCTCTGCCGTTCGACGACTATTACATCTTCTGTTGTCGTTGAACGTCAGAGCGCTCTCCATAATGAAAACAGCGGATTTTTCTCCCCATTTCAGCCGTGGCACATTTCCACGTTTTGTGGCTATCAGATTTTATTTTCTATCCAAAACCATAACATATATCGCTTCACCAATCATTTTTCTATTCATTCATAACCATCTTACCCTCAGAAATTGGTGTTACACTCCATTACAGCACAATTTCCCCCTGACCATATGATTTCGTCATTTTGAACACTGACATTTTGAAATATTTGTCACGTGACATCGAGACAACTTCGATTACCGCAATGTATCATGGGAGAAGATTTGCATATATGATCTGACCTTGTCCAAAATAGAGGGAAACGTAAGACATGCTCTTTCCGAAGCCCGCGGATAACACTGCCAAATGAATCTTTTCTATCCAATATATTTTTTATTATTTCCTTCTGCTCTGATTTGAGCTGTAGATGGAACTGTTTGTCCTGCAGAATACGCTTTATATCATCTTGTATGTTTGTTTACGTATAATTTGGTGAACTGTATTTAGTATCTCCCATCATGCAATGCATTGCTGTCATCTTTCAGTTAGTATCGCGAGATCACGTTAAAAAAAATGGCAGTGAAATGACCAAATCATCGGGTGTAAGGAAAAAACGTGCTGTAATCGAGTGTAACACCACTCTCTGAGGGTAAGATGGTTATGAATGAATAGAAAAATGATTGGTGAAGCGATATATATTAGGGTTTTGGATAGAAAATGAAATCTGATAGCCACAAAACGTGGAAATGTGCTACAGTTGAGATGGGGAGAAAAATCCGCTGTTTTCATTATGGAGAGCGCTCTGACGTTCAACGACAACAGCAGATGTAATAGTCATCGAACGGCAGAGGAATCTCGGACTATTATTATAGGAGTCAATTTCTACTATTACATTTGATCTATTATGTGTATTATATTAAATAATTACTGTATAAGTGGAGTATATATTGAAGTATAATTCGCAGATTATTTATTTATGATTTAAAGTTAAAAATGAATTCACATGTGATTGACAAAATACTGAATGTTCCTTCATTGAAATGTACACTTAAGATGAAGGTTGTCGTAATTTTTTAATTTAATATTTTTACCCTAAAATTCCACAAGTATATTATGATAAATTTAATAAGTTTTATAAAAATTTGACTTTGATTATTTCAGTGGATTACTTGATACAAAACACCAGTCTGTCCGTGGTAGTATATACAGGACAATTAGACATTATTGTGGCTACACCTGGTAAGTCAAACGTTTTAAATTCTTCACATTAACTGTTCTAGAAAGAAGCACAGTTAATAACACCAACAGAAAACAGACAAAAATCTTTTATGCATAATAAAAACTTTGGCTTGATATTTTCTACAAATTGGTGTAATGGTTAGCATGCTTGCCTCAAGTGCAATAGATCGTGGGTTCGACACTCTGTTAGGTCAAACCACTAACTGTAAAATTGGTATTTGCTGCTTCTCCTTTAAGCATGCAGCATTAAGGAGTAAGAGCAAAGACGGGTTAGCTTGGAATCGGGATAATGTGTTCTAGTGGGGCGACATGTCTATGTGAGGACTGTTGTGTTAGTGAACTACCACTATTAATATTCAGTTAAGTGTGCTGGTCGAGTACAAAGCCGGACGTCATCATCATCTCATCGCAATATTACTTGTTCTTACCATGATATAGCTGAAAAATTGCTGAGTTGACATTAAAAAACAGTCACTCACTCACAAATTGTGACTGCATGCATGGCTTTCAAGTTGATCTTTCACAACATATTGTCATTCAAACTCTCGTTCTATCTTAGTATCTACCAATGTCTTCAAGGTTTACAGTCATATATATTGTATTTTATTTGCTGTTGTGGGGTTACTTTTGTGGCATTAAAACTGAAAAATGTATTTTTCGTTTCCATGATCAGATTGCCCATATTATATTATCATGAACAAATTACCGAAATATTATCATCTAAAATCTAATTTTTACTGATTTATTTTAGTGATTTTATTTGAATCAACAAAATACTCTAAAATTTACACCTAGCAAAATAATCCATTATACAGTATTTGTTTGTATTTTATAGGTACAGAGAAATGGATTACACAGCTTGGTATATACAGCAGTTATTTCAATGCTACAAGACAACCACTCTATGATCCATATACAAAACTCACCACAGCATTTTATAAAACGGTTAAAAATTTCTCAGTTTATTGGATATTAGATGCTGGACACATGGTAATAATTGATATTTAGTTTGCCAAGTTTATTTGTTAGAAAAATTGCAATGCTGTTTTTTTTCCTTCATTTATACCCCCCAAACAAAATTGTCATGTGTTATATAGGGACATCATCAAAATTTTGTCAGCCACTTCTGTGGAAGATTTCTTATTTTTGTGATTTTATAGCATATGTATATACACCTAGCATGATCTCCCTTTGACAAACTCTTCCATTTGCAGTCGGTGGCATAGCAAGGGTTAAATGTACTCACTTGGTAATTAGTGGCAAACGGTTTAAGGGTGGAGGCAGGTTCGGAAGTGTATCCACCCTCCCTTGAGAGTAAACGCAATTGAGCGATTTGAGATGATCATTTTTACACAATGATTTGCGATAAAGGAGTTATGGTGTTTAATGCCATTTTCTACAATATTTCAGTTAGATTGTGTTGGTCAGATTTATAAGTGGAGGTGACTAGACTACCTGGAGATAACCACTGACCTACCACCAGTCATAAACAAACTTAAAGTTGTATTGAGTACATAGTGAGGTGTACTCTATGCAATCTTATAATAAATGACAATATCTTGTTTGCATGATTGAACAGTAATCACATTGTTTGTAATTTAGTGACTCCCCAGGTTCAGGCTGTACACAGTTGATTTGGAGTTTTGTTTGTAATTTAGTGACTCCCCAGGTTCAGGCTGTACACAGTTGATGTGGAGTTTTGTTTGTGATTTAGTGACTCCCCAGGTTCAGGCTGTACACAGTTGATGTGGAGTTTTGTTTGTAATTTAGTGACTCCCCAGGTTCAGGCTGTACACAGTTGATGTGGAGTTTTGTTTGTGATTTAGTGACTCCCCAGGTTCAGGCTGTACACAGTTGATGTGGAGTTTTGTTTGTGATTTAGTGACTCCCCAGGTTCAGGCTGTACACAGTTGATGTGGAGTTTTGGAAACAATAAAACCAAAGGACTTAAAGTCATATTGTCTACGATTTTTTTGAAAATTTTTAGCTGTCCATAAATGATTTGTTTAAGCTATCATTAAACAGTTATGCTGCAAAATAATCGATTGGTGTTCTTTTTTTTTGACAAAAAAGACCCAAAACTATCATTATCGGAATTATTGTCCAGGATGACAAAAAATTCAAAGTGAAAGTAACAGCGCCACCTATAAAAACGGAAGTTTGGAATTCTCGGGGGTTTAGCTTTGAGGTAAGGAAAATACTGTTAAGATTCAAACACTTCATGACTGTCATGCTTGTTTAATGTTGTTTGAATCTTAATGTTTCATAGCGTATTTGCCAATAATTCGGTGTTTAATCTTCATTTTATGAAGGTCAGTACGGAAAACAACAATAATTTTGGGTATAAAAAAATACAAATGTGGTAGACAATATACCTTTAACAGGATAGCCAAAATCGGCTATGGTCACCTATTCCTGATGGAGGAGAACCTTAGTTTTATTAATATGTACATTTTTTTAAGAACTGTAAATTTCAGTAATAAATATATCTAATAAACCATATCAGTGCCGAGGCACTGACTACTGGGCGGATTATACCCTCGGGGCCAATAGTCACAAAATCATGAAAAATTTAAAGACTGAGATTAGAGTCTATCTCTCACATGGTAAATAAGATTTATTGAAACATTGTATTTTGTATCATGTACATGTATGTTAAATTTTTATCTCTTATGACTTTAACCCAACAGACTATGTATTTCCATTCCTAGTAGATGTTTGAAATTTTACCATCACTGCATATTCTAAACTTTGGACCACAAGGTATTGGAAACAATAGACTTTGGTGCTTAAATTTATGCAAACTTAAATCTACATAAATACAAAATAATGATTCTTGCCATTTTTGGCGATTTCTCGATTGCAGTCTGTGTTAATAGGCTAGGACCTCATAGACCCTTGGATCTTCATTTGGGCATGTTTGAATCTGAATATCACAATGGGCATTCATGTCATTTACTAAAGTGTTTCCAAAACTGGTTCTCAAATAACCACAACGATGACAGACTTGACCTATATTACAAATTGTGTGGTCTTAAAGAAAGTTTACACATAAATTACCATCTCCAAGTGAAGGAAATAGCTCACACGCAGGGGGAGCTGGGAAGTCTGGATACCCCCTTATCTGATTTTTGTTATTTACAGTCATTTTATTACCATATTTCGGTCCATGCACTCGCCCCCCTCCCCCCCCTCTTTTCGGAAAGTCTGGAACCACCTCTGACACAGAAAAGCCAGAAAGTTAATATTCCTGTTTTATACAGACAGACATCATATCAAAAAGTAATAAGAAGGGGGTACATTTTTTTGCAACACTGAACTTTCTTGTTTCTAGATAACTATGACAGATTTTTTTTCCCACTGATTTTTCTCGACATGAAGTAATCTAATGTTAAAGTTCTTTAAGATACATAATAGAGTATTGTCTTATATTTCAGGTTCCTTTAGACAATGGGAATGCAGCATTAGAAATGGTTAAAAGAGTCATCTCCAAATAACATGTGACAATTTATATTAGTACTATTAAATAATAAGATACTATGTTAGGGGTGAATTATTATTGTATGTCAATTGTCATAGACTGTTTGTGAGCATCCTCATATATATATATATATCAACTGTATGCAAAAAAAAAAAAATTCAGAAAGCTATATAATTATGATTGCATAAAAATTGAATAATTTATTTTTAGAGTGATAATTTTTCTTCTCTGTATGAAAGAAAATTCAAAAAGTGTAGGTCAAATGGTATGTTGCTTCATAAAATGTCTTTAATGTTGGATGGAGTGGATGGTTGTGATTCCATTGATTGATGTAATTGTTGTACTTTTTTATGTCTGTCCCAGACAGGTCTTGTATTTCAACAAACATTTGTTATTATATTGTTTATACTTTAAATGGTTATACATGTAATGGTTGTTTGTGTATGTTGTGATAGATAGAATTGTCAAAAACAAGCTGTAGAAATGACAACACATAAGAAATAGTCCTAAATTAATGTAGTTGAAAGTTGGAAACAGGCCGGTGTGCTTAAGCCAGGGGGCCCCATCTTCCTGCCAATTTTTTTTTTTTACAATGAATTTTTGCTTAATATGTGGTGCAAATTAGAAATTTAAACTATTCCTAAATTTGCTGAGCATGTATGCCTGACTGCCTGTGTAGGCCTACAGGGTCTACCTCCTTCAGGGCCCAAGTAAGGGACCGCATAACTTAACTAGAACAGGGCCTCATTTGTCCTAAATCCAGCACTGGAGTGAAATGGTGCTTTGATTGATGCCGTAGATTTATCATTTGTTGTGAATACTTTGTAATGTAATGTACAATGCAAGGCAGCAAGGTGCTAATTTTTTATATAAGAATAAGTATATGAACATGCATATGTTTGGCACCTGTCCCAAGCCAGGACATAGATTTCCAAGGTCATATGTTAGGCACCTGTCCCAAGCCAGGACATAGATTTCCAAGGTCATATGTTTGGCACCTGTCCCAAGCCAGGACATAGATTTCCAAGGTCATATGTTGTGGTATTTTTTATATTCAGTGAGTTGAAGTGAGAAGTGTTTTTTTTCCTTCTGTTAGTTGTTGAATTGTTGATCATCACAGTTAAAACTGTCTTTTCATACCTGTATTTAGTACTTGGTATATTGAAACTTTTATATTCAATTTATTATATGTAATTTAGTAAATGAGTTCAAATGTTAAAAAATGTTTTGCTATTTTTTCTTATACATATGTATATATTATTAAAACATTTTTTTTTATAAATTTCATGCATTGTTTGTTTATTTCCTTCATTTTGTAATATTCAAATTGAGGAAAATCTCATTACTTTGCATCTGACAGCGTCTGCATAAAAAACGTAGATATCTAATATACGGTATATTAATGCTTTAATGCCCGTTTCCCATATTTTTATTGTACCAGAGTATACCAAATTTGACCTGCAGTATGTATACAGTGCCAGCAAAATACTAAGTCTAATTTATTTCTGGTAAATTGCAGGGTAAAGAGGTTGCAACACACAGCATTATCAATATTTATTTATTGTTATGTCAACATAGCAAATTGCTTTGGTTTGGTTTGGTTTGATTTATGGTGTTTAACGCCACTTTCAACAATATTTCAATTATATCGTGGCACTCAGTTTTATTGGTGGAGGAAACCGGAGAAAACCACATACCTGTCGCAAGTAACTGATGAACTTTATCACATAATGTTGTATCGAGTACACCTTGTCATGAACATTAGTATCTATTATATATAGGGTCGACACATGCAATTTTTCTGCAATTTGATGTTAACATAAGATTATATGAATATTTACACGAACAAGTTAAGGTATTGAAAAGAGATGAAATAATAAAGAAATAAAGAAATTTTATTGAAAATAAATTTGTAAACAGAAAGTTAGAAAAAAATGGGGGTGGTAAGTCCGTGCCACGAGCGCCTGTGGGTACAAGTTATGACACCCATTATTTAAAGACCGGACTCGCTCGCTATAATTTACAACAAATCATATACATGCATATTATGACAACCATACAGTGAAATACACTGAATGTATTTCAATTTACATAAAGATGTGGGGCCTGGGTGGCTCAATGAGTTAGGTCGTTGGATCTAACAACTCATACAAGCCTATCACCAATACGGCGTGGGTTCGCGCCCGGCTTGGTAAATTACAATAAAGGGTACACTCGACTCGCAGCCGCAAGTGATAAACTTTACCAGTTGCTTGCCCATGGTCGGTGGTTCTCTCCGGGTACTCCGGCTTCCTCCATCACTAAAACTGGTCGCCATGATATAGCTGAAATATTGTTGAAAGTGGCATTAAACACCAAAAATCAAATCAAATCATAAAGATGTATAAAATACATTGTACAAGCCAAAATGAGGGGACATTAACTTGTGACGAAGAGGCATTAGTGGAAGAAACGTTTACGAAAAAATAAATAAAGAGGGAAAGGGTTGAGACCTACATGTACGAATGTAGGAAAGAAAGTCACAGGAAAAAAAAGTCACAGAAAAAAAGTCCCAGGAAATAAAGTCACAAGAAAAAAAGTCCCAGGAAAAATGTCACAATTATAATTTGTGAAAAAGTCACAGTTTGATAATGTGTGTCACATTTTTAAGTAAAAAAGTCATAATTTATATTTGATATTTAAATGTGATGGTGAAGAAAATTTAAAATATATTTTTGTGTAATAATTCTATACAATTGTCTAGTATGATGTTAGTCAAATTGAACTTAATGGAATAACAAATTAGTTGAAAGTTGACTGACAAAGCCATTCAAAACCCCTATTAACCCCTGGTCCCCAATACTTCCATTTCATTAACAGCTGTAAAAACTAATTACTGCTGATAGATCTTATTTGTTTCTTTAGCAGTTAATTGTATGTCCACTATAGGAATTGCTGGAATAAACAACCATAGAATTTTTTTCTTAAATAGACATACTGCCAAAACAAGAACATGGTTTCAAATTAAAAGTGAAATTTGAGGAAAAGTATGGTTTCGTTACATTTTCTCATATAAGGGAAAACATTTACCCACTTTATCATAACAACCATGAAAATCATCTTGTAGTCACCTCAACTATGTATAATAAATACTAGAAAATTGTATAGAATTATTACACAAAAATATATTTTAAATTTTCTTCACCATATAAGGGAAAACATTTACCCACTTTATCATAACAACCATGGAAATCATCTTGTAGTCACCTCAACTATGTATAATAAATACTAGAAAATTGTATAGAATTATTACACAAAAATATATTTTAAATTTTCTTCACCATCACATTTAAATATTAAATATAAATTATTACTTTTTTACCTAAAAATGTGACACACATTATATAATTAAACTGTGACTTGCACAAATTATAATTGTGACTTTTTTCCTGTGACTTTTTTTCTTGTGACTTTATTTCCTGTGACTTTTTATCCGTGACTTTTTTTCTGTGACTTTTTTTTCAGTGACTTTCTTTCATACATTCGTAGGTCTCAACCCTTTCCCTCTTTATTATTTTTTTTTTTCGTAAACGTTTCTCCCTTAAAGCTTCCACTAATGCCTCTTCGTCACAAGTTAATGTCCCCTCATTTTGGCTTGTACAATGTATTTTATACAACTCTATGTAAATTGAAACACATTCAGTGTATTTCACTGTATGGTTGTCATAATATGCATGTATATGATTTTTTGTAAATTATAGCGAGCGGGTCCGGCCTTTAAATAATGGGTGTCATAACTTGTACCCACAGGCGCTCGTGGCACGGACTNTTTACTACTATCATTAATGTTCGGAAGTGTTTTCCCTTTCTTCTTCTTCTTCTTCTAAAAAAAAAAATTGCCAAAAAAAAGGGGGGGGGGTTCCAACCCCCGGAACCCCCCCCTTGGATCCGCCAATGTATAATCTTATGTTAACATCAAATTGCAGAAAAATTGAATGTGTTGACCCTATATAGATACTAATATAGGGTCGACACATGCAATTATGTATATGTTTATAGTGTATGACACCTCATGCTCAACTTCGTCGGTGTTGAATTGCCAAGCGTATTTGCCTTGGCAAAGGACAAAGTCACTAGATGGCTCAGAATCAGAATAATGTGTCAGAGTGGAGCGACGTTCATGTCTACCCGCGGACTGTTGTTCGGTGGGCTAGCACTATAAAATTCAAATAATTGAGTTGGTCTCGTACATCATCGATAATTAACTCATAAAACGTACCTTGCTCTGTCAAGATATATATATATAAATTCTATCTTAGCGTTAAACAACAATCACTCAATCAATCACATGCTCATCATAGATGGGAAGATGACAATATTAATCCTGGGTCATATCATAGGTAGAAATCACGGTACTTGTAATCACTACAAAGTCAAGAAAGTTGGAATCTGGACTATTATACAGTATAATAGTCCCAGTTGGAATAGACCAGTTTTTGTGCTCAATTGTATGAAAAACTTAAATTACGGGTCTTAAATTTTTCTTGTGACTTTTTTTCCTGTAACTTATTTTCCTATCAAATTTGTGACTTTCTTTCCGTTAACCGAGACCTACACGATTAACGAAATCTATTAATTCATTGCTATTTTTGGAAAGACTTGTACCGTGCGAAAATATCTCTGATGTTGTATAGGATACCCCTACTAGCAATGATTTATATAAATCCTTGATACTAGTCAGTGAAAAACTGCCAAAATGAATGTCCATGCTGGTAATACAGGTAAATTGCAGATATATAGGTAATATGAAATTCTGAATATTTTTCCTGACCCCATTTATTAATCTTGTGTGAAGATTAATTAATAAGATTTTATCAAAAGCTAACCACGACATTGATATCTCAGGAGTCAAGTGCACAATGAACATCTGAATAAAAATGATTAGAATAGAATAGAATATGTTTATTTGTCAATTAAAGACGCACATGACAGGCAGGGCAGTGTAATTACATGAAAATCACTATTATATACATTAATTGGTATGATTAGATTGATTGGATTAAAATAAAGCCAACAAATCTACAGAATTTGTACAATAATGCATTATGCTCGCATTTTATATGCTAGCATTTTACTCCCTATTCATCCATTAATAATGATTAACAATAGGCCTAAATACAGAAATCTTGTCGGAGTACATTTGCACTACATAATATCCATGGCCAAGTTCGGTTGGAACCCGATAGGAACCCTGGTGTTGGGTTGGGTGACGTCATACTACTATTAATTGGATGCGCGCGCAACTTTCCATTTGGACGCTGTTGTGCGATGAGTAACTCTCAGCATGGCCTTGTTGCTGCCTAAGGACATTTCAGAAATGTAAATGTGATACATGGGCATAATTTTCAATCAAGATTTGTTTTCTGTATTTTTGTCAACTGATAACATTTCACGGCTAGAACATTTATGTACAATTACACATGGTATATTTAATACAATTTACATGTATATTAATATCTTGAAATCATGAAATGGTCTTAATCTACGAAAAGGCTAATCTATTTATACATGTTTTCCAATTAAAAAAACCCAATTACACAATGACAGGATGAAATAATTTTACCTTATTTACCCAATCTTTCTGCCTGCAGGGGAGTTGCGTCCACAAGGTAGGTGTGACGGACGGACGACGATCTTAGTCCCTCCGTCTCGTTGCGGCAGAGGACAAAAAATGTATACTGAAGGCAGGGACCATTTGATTGGGTTGGTACTTTTTTAGAAAAAAAAAATCCAAACTAATTATTTAACATTAATCATTGACCACGAACAGGGGTAGAAAATCTGTACATTGTACATTAATATGCTCCTGCTTACTCGATTCAAATCATGTATGATTTTCTGCTTGTTTAAGACAATTAAAAGTTTGAAAAGTCTCTCCCGTGTAGAAACGTAAACACATGTACCATGGTACATACAATGTATTTGGCCCATAAGACGATGATTTTCCCTTCCTCATCCGAGATTGACACAGCAATCAACAGCAAAATCATAAAAAAGTATTGAAATAAACAAAAACATGTGATCAATGTTAAATTTGACAATTTAAGTCTAAAATGATCAAAATACAAACATACAATTCTGCATCGTTTCCTCCTGTCGCCATCTTGGATCTCGAATAACCCTGGGTCGACGCTGGGTTAGAAGAGAAACAAGGTCATTGTTTCTATTTTTAACACGTTCCCGGGTGGTTCATATGGAACCCGAGTAACGCGAGTTCGATCCCGGGTCCCATTCGAACTTGGCCCATGTGTTTTTAAGAGTAAGAGTAATCTCCCTTGATTTAGGGACGCCATATTTAATACGTCCTTACTCACAAAATGGGAAGGAAAAAGAAGAAGCAGTTAAAACCATGGTGTTGGTATCCTTTGATAATGAATGCCTAATGTATACAAAGGCTTTAATCACAAATTTTGCTGAAACCGCATACTGGTGATTGAAAATTTTCTCTTTAAAGTTAAGAAATGGAGAACAGCATTTCACCTCGAGACGAAATCGAAAACGAAGTTGTAAACATTTCCCCTTCCGGTTAGAACAAGTAGTACAGTACTTGATTATTTGTTTACTTTCTTAAGCATTTATTCTAAAGACATAGTAATAAATAGTATATATTCATTCTTGTTCTATTTTATTGTGCAGTTGAGGGACCTTCGTAATCACTGATTGTATCATTTGTATTTTGTACTTGGAACACCACTGTGTAGTATGGAATCGGGACAACTCACCCCCTTTTTCGAGACAACTCGCCCCCCCATGTGAAGTGTGGTAGACTGACTAGAAAAATATCTAGTTCCCCATTGGCTGTCGGAAAGGTATTTCTAATTTCCTGTCCGGTAACAACATATAGAGCCAGCATTTCACCAGCTGACACAACAAAGGATGCGACACTACTGAAACTCATCCGCTACATCAAAAAGACCTGGATAACAGGATTCTACCAGATTGCTTCATGGTGTGTTTTTAATTAAGAGTACTTGAACGAACAATGACGTAGAAGGGTGGCACAGGCGCCTTAAGGGAATACGATACAGTAGCAAGGGCAGATAATTACTTTGCCGAATACCGCATGTTGTTTTCACGACGTCGCGGTAACGACATTGTAGGGTAATTTGGTGTCGAAATTGACGATGTCTAGGTTTGTCATGAAAAATGCACAGTTTTTGTTCTGTAGCTAAAAAACAAGCACATGTACCCCCTTACTTTTTGTTAAATTCTAAATAAAATCATTGGGAGAATATCATGACAAAATATTAAGAAAATATCAATTGGCATTTTTTTTCTACATGCAAATTTATTCGTGAAGAAACCACTAATTAATCCATATTCCACAAATAAGTAGAATTTATGGACTACTTAATCTATTATTGGCAATGTACATGTTCATCATCTTTGAACGAAATTATCATAGGAAGCTATTGCAAAAAACTGGATGCAATTATCTTTTACCGTTTTGAAATTGTGATATTTTCTTTACCGCTATAAAAATCCAATCGTAAATATCTCGAAAACTAAGTCACGAAGGTATATTTTTCTTTGCATATTTGGATCGAAATTGACCAAATCACGAATTTCATGTAAAAATCATTTGGCAATTCCTACTGTATCGTATTCCCTTAACAAGACAGACGATGAGAAGCCATCCTTCTATGTCTTCTATCTACTCGTCAGAAGACTGTACGAAGAAGCTCAGCTGCTTCCTATCCAAATTTAAAGAAACTGGTGTCCGAAGGAAAACTATCCAGGTACCAAAGAACACAAGTTAAAAGCAACCAGGCCATTCTGTTTAACCTTTGGGATCAGTATACTGCAGGCAGCATCTCAACAACTAGAAGTTATTAAACCAGTGTGCCCGTGTAAATGGGCCAATTGTGAAATCTGAAATTTAAGCTAACTTATTGCTAAAATGACAGTGTGGCCATGTATAAGCTGCTTATTGCTAAAATGACATTAGTGATGTTTATCATTTATCACTTTTCTAGTGCTCTGTGTAGTTTATTTTGTGAAGTTTGTTGTATATATTTTCTTGTTTTGTATGTCTGAACTGGTCTGGAAAATACATATAGTAATAAATATTTAAAAACCTCTTTGCTATTGTTATTTATATGAGCCACTAATGTATAATAATACAAATACAGATGTCAAAGTACCAGTGGAAGTATCATCTCAACTTGGAAATGATGGGAAAAAACCAAATGCACATTTATGAATTATTTTATGTCTGTAGTGTTGCATCTTATTGGATGATTAATTTATTTACATGACCAACGGTATCTACATACAAAAGAGAAAAGAGAAGAGAACTAAGCCAAAACCAAAATAAAACATTTTAACTCCAAAAAACTAAAGCCAGTTATTAGTAATCCAGGTGTTAAATTGTTGTCTCGAAAAGGGGGGCGAGTTTACTTGGATTCTGTAGCATCACCACCGGATATAGGTACCTCGTGAAGTCAGGTAAGGTCATATTTTTTCTTATTTTCATTATATTCGAAATAAACTATTGTTTTCACAGAGAAATTCATGTAAATAAAGCGACATCACTGTACGGCAAATAGAAAGGTATCTATTCCCCGTACAGTAAACAACTATTCGCCGTACAATTTATCCGCTTGATTTACATGAATTTCTCTGAAAACAATAGTTTATTTCAAAATACAGTGTTGTTCAAGCTTAAATATGATACAACTTTGTTCTACAAAAACGTCAAATGAATAGTTGAAGGACAAACATGTTTTTCACAACTTTGAAATTGTCACATACTTCTTTGAACTGGTACCACCCGGTCCGATTCTGACGATTTGAAGAGAGAGAAAGCCAATTATGGATCATAATCAGCCTTAAATAGTAGCTACATTATTAGGAATCAATATCACAAAACTTGACTTGTCAGAAAAACGTAGAATATAATGAAAATAAGAAGAATTTGACCTTACCTGACTTCACGTTTGTTTTTCCACCCGCTTCGAGGGTACCTATATCCGGTGGTGATGCTACACAGTGAACAATGTACCTGTACAGTGCAGTACCTATGACCTATAACTAACGACGTAACGTTGTGAGTTCGAATCCCGCGAATGATGAGATGTACTTCATACAACATATTGTGATAAAGTTTTTCAGTGACTTGCGACAGGTCAGTGGGTTTCTCTGGCTCCAGATGGCCAGTCTGGGAACTTTGGCTTCCTGAAACTGAACCTCAGTCATTATAATTTCACTCCATGTATCTATACTATTAATGCTGACCATGGAGCCATGTTACTATCCATGCATATACACAAACAAGGGGCCCAGACATCTTCTTTACACTGGTCATTTTAAATTATAATACTGTTGTTAAATCCATATAATATCTGGAAAAACCTGTATTACTCAACTCCCAATTCATAGATCTTTTAAAAAAAATTATAATGATCATCTTCCGATTACAGTATTTCTTTTCACAGTGACTGTTTTTGTCACATATCGCCTAATTACACTATCTACACACACCAGAGGTGAAAGAAGATTTGTCCAAGTAAATACAAGAAAACATCAATATGTAAATTAAAATGGAATTATTATCGTGAATTTTCTTTAACAAAACAAAAGGTATTGTAACAGAGAATTTGATGATGAGAAGATACTTATACAGCATCAAAAAGCCAAACATTTCAAATGTCATATCTGTCACAAAAAGTTATACACAGGACCAGGTCTGTCCATTCATTGTATGCAGGTTAGTATACATTTTGTATTCTAATTAACATTATTTTAATATTGTACTGTGAAAATTGTCTTCTGAAGCAGTAAACTGTATAGATACAGATTCATATGCCAGTAGCACACAGAGGTACTTTCAACTCATTTAGGTGAACTCTGGACTCATCACTTCTGTTTGGGAACTCACCATTTTTACAAATGAAACAAAGAATGCACTCATGGGACTAGTGACTGTTTGGTTAGAACTCATCAAAACTTTATCCTGTAAGGATCTCTTGCATGACTGCATGTGCAGCTTCTGTTCAAAACTAAAACTTCAATAAGCTAAATTCAAGGAGAAAACAATTTACTAGTATCCTACAGTTGACCTCCGAATGAAGATGTGCATGTGATTATGGATTTGAAATTTATAAATTTTTAACGTAATACCATGCACTAGATTGTTTAAACTGATATTGACAAGTGTTGCTTAACATAGAACCTCTGTTTATAATAAATCTTCACCTGGTAGAACCTACTTATGACTATTTTCTTGGACTTTGTCAGTGAGACTTCACAGATATTAATACAGGTACTCTTTTCTGAACTTAATGTATGATATATTGACAGTAAGCAGTCCAATAAAGTATAATAGTACTGCTAACACTTCACTTTTTGTTTGCCACCTCATGAAGGTAAACATATTTTTGCTGCAGATTGAGTTCTTTTTCTCAGGTATGATAATGGGACAGGTAACACACATCTTTTTAGAAGATATATACAATGTACTGTACATAACACTTTGTTACAGGTTCATAAAGAGAAAATAGATAAAGTTCCCAATGCATTACCTGGAAGACAGAATACTGAAATAGAAATCTATGGCATGGAAGGAATACCAGAAGAAGATTTACAGCAACATGAAAAGCAGAAATTAGGTAAATAGTTTGTTGGTCATAATCAGTGTTTGGTGTATAACTTAACTTGTGGTAGACATAACTTTAAGAAGAGTTTGAAGATACCAAAGGGGTAATCAGAATCTGTAAATTGAAGGACAGACAACACAAATGGCTAAAAGAAAACGGACAAAAGGATAAACAACGATCTACAAAACACTACTCGTAAAACTGAAGATTGAGTAACAGGAACCCGATTGAAAACCTGTGAAAACTATGTAATACTATAAATAGCAAAATGTATCCACATCAAGGATTTATGTTGTTATGGCAGTATTAGGGCTACATGTGGCATATAGACTGGACATGAGAAATACTATTTATACCATATTTACTTATCGAGATTGAATTCATATTCAAAATATTCTTCAAGTCTGAAATCTGGGTATTTTATCAATATTTGAGTAATAGTTATCTAACTAGGGCCTGAATAAGGCTGAATTTGTGCAAAACTTTCAGAAGATAGACATCCTACATGTACATTTGTCCTAGTAAGACTAATTGACTTTAACATTTATACAATCAAAACTGTCAAATGTGACCTACCAAGGGAACATTTTAATGAGATCTAAGACAGGTTGTCATTAACTACAGATTTAATTAATATGAAATGCAATGTGAAGGGAAATTAAAATTAGGGTATACAAGTTATTGCTTAATAGAGGTTTGACTGTATGACCTAATAATCTATTTTTAGATCATCCTGCTGCCAAGAGGTTAAAAGGAGACAGTGATGATGAAGATAGTAATGGTAGTTTTCCTAGTAATAGCATGAATAATACAAGCATGCCACCTATGCCACCAGGACCAATGCCACCCTTCGGTATGCCAGGACCAGGGATGCCAGGAATGCCTCCCATGCCACCAGGACATATGGGCCCTGGACCAATGGGTCCGATGGGGCCTATGGGAGGACCAATGGGACCTATGCCTCCAATGGGTAAGTTTAAATTTGGAACAAAGAAGAAAATCAGTTGTTGTTTAATGGTTTGGTTATGATGTCATCATCTTTTTTTTAGCTCACCTGATCCAAAGGGTAATACATACCTGTTTACCACTACGATTTCATCATAGTTTCTACCAATTTTGACCCCTAAATTACGCTCTATGCCCTCATAAGTTATTTCTACGCCAACAAGTTGCAAAACTGGGGAAAAAAATCGCCAGAAAGTACTCTTGTTTCTTATGGTAGATATCCGAACGCAACACTGAATCTTTGTCGTTTGAGCGGTTTAAAATTATTGTATATCCATGCTCCTTACAAACCCTTTGATGATCTAATAACATGTGTCTGAAAATTAATGGCAGAATGCCAAACGCAAGGAGGGGACTAAGATTGAAGAAGTCACTGCCATTGATAAGAGAAAGATGACATATACAGAAATTTGGAATTGTCTCAAACCCTCAACAAAGGGGGATACATTTTTACCGTGTTCTACTTGTGGCAGACTGACTTTTCGTGTCTGGTTAACGAAGTGATAACCGCCATATTTGAAATTTGTCGATGAAGTTGAGAGAAGGGAAAAAATCAGATTTATCATAAATTGAGGTTTGTAAATATATAGAAATTGTATAATCTTATTTAGCAATGAATTATCTTTACATTTAATAATATGTACGATTATTGATCTATTAAGCTGTTTTCAGATATTTTATGTGATAGTCCTACTACTGATAAATTTCAAATAGTCATCTCTAAAAACCCAATATTGGTTATTTGGAATTTTTTTGCATCGTAGTGTACAATTAATATTGTTATTTAATGAGAAGTGTACATATATTTATATTATTTCTAAAGTCATTACACTATACATAAATTTGTTCAGAATAATGATTATAAAAGGAATTAATAGATGTGGTGTTTACATCTACAAGCAAGGGAGATAATCGAATGGGGCAATCATTTCAATGTCTATCGAGTACATGTTAAACTACCCTATCTAAGGCCATGCAAAGTTAATTACTTGGTTTTCAGGCCCTTTTTTGTCAAAATTGATGAGGGAGGGCGGCATTTTTTTTTATCCTTTTACTGCTGTAAAAAGTGATGAGGGAGGCATTTTTTCTTCTTTTTTTGTGTGAAAAATATGGCAATGTATAAATCTTTTCATTACTTTATTGAAAATTTCAATTTTATTTCTTCCGATGGTGGCAGAAACATCACAAGTGGTTAATTTTTATGGAAAACGTCCATTCCGCTGGTCCCAACGTACCATTTTTTATCTCCGTAAACAATTCCAATAAGGTACAAGCTTCGGAGAAGCCCCCTATTATGTTTCCTGGTAAAACTGGCAAACATTTGTGCCGAATTTGCACAGAAACGATTGACATTTTGTCTAAATGTCAAACGGAAACACGTTTTTTATTTATACATTGTCATAACGATGCTTTAAATCTCATTTAAGCATGATGCGTTTTAAAGC
>MJUT01008224.1:39844-54164 GCA_002080005.1 Gigantidas platifrons
ATATGTTACATGTTTTAATGAGAAGTATGACATATGTTACATGTTTTAATGAGAAGTATGATATATATAAAATGTTTTAATGAGAAGTATGACATAATTATGTTACATGTTTTAATGAGAAGTATGACATAATTATGTTACATGTACATGTTTTAATGAGAAGTATGACGTGTTACATGTTTTAATGAGAAGTATGACATATGTTACATGTTTTGCTGGAACATAATGCATTTTGGCAATTTTTGATTATGATGGAAATATGCAAATTAAGCTGATTTTGAGAAGAAGAAGAAAATAAAAATCAGCTCAGAAACCACTAAGCAAAAATTGAATTAAACCTTGCTGATATGGTCCTTGGGTAAGGATTATTTAAGCATTACACATATTATATGTACATTTTGATGTTGTACTAATATAGTAGGCAACCATGTAAGGAATCAAAATTGTTCTCAAAAGTTTTATCTTATTTCTACAACATTGTAATTTCTGGTTAATTTTTATGTTTTTTATTTTAGGTATGGGGCCAATGGGGTAAGTAATTGTAACCTTCTTTCTTTCTTTCTCTCTCATCAATCATGTATAGTAAAACCTGCAGAACTAAATGTTAAAGCTGGTGATACTGCATTGTATAGCATGATACAAAAAAATTGCATTGCAGATTCAATAAAACAATATTATTTTTACCTTGTTTTTCAAATTCAAAAATGTTTATTTTATAGGGGTGATGAAAAGATAAAATAAATCATCCTATATGTAACATTAAATTGTGATATAGTAAACAGCAATTGATTGATTCACAAATTTACACGGGCTATATGTCAAAAATACCATGCTTGAGTAATATATGTTTTTTAAATCTTGGATTAAAATGATTGAAAGGTTTTAATTAACGATGAAATGCACATAATTTCAGAATGCCACCAAGACACCCAGGAATGCCAATGCCACCAAGACCACCACCCTTCATGCATGGTGGCCCACCATCTTCAATGATGGGAGGACCTCCTATGAACATGCCATCTATGAATGCTCCACCCAAACCATTGTTCCCATCAGCAGTTCAGGTAGGTCAAATGGGAGGTTCAGTGGCCGTAGTGATAGGAGGACCACAGTAAAAATCTGAATATTTTACCAAATCATTGTTCCCTCAGCAGTTAGAGTTATTTGACAGAGTTTTTTTGTTTCCATGATTGGGAGATCTCCTTTGAATAGATGCAATTAATATAAATGTAAATGATTTTTTCTAACATCAATTATGTCCTGTATTTCTAATGTCAGTTGGCAGTACAATAAAAGTTATCATGACAACTTACTATAGTGAGATCACTGTAAAATATTAAAATGCCACATTTATCTGTGTTATTATTAAGGTGTTTCAAACGTGCAACTTCTCAGATTATTTGTATATACATTGCTTTATAAGTTTAATACAGTTGCAAAATACCAGTGTAATTTTCTGGAAGTTTTTTTTTTATAACTTTACCCCAGTAAAGTTTTTCTAGTCATACAATCAAGATTATGTTTAATTTCGAATGTGTAATTTGCCACAGAGACACAGAATCAATTATGTCTTCTCTTGACATTGTCACAGGCAAACATACTAGATTGAATATAATCCCCAAATATTCTATGTACAGAAAATAATGATTTGAAGAACTTTAAAATCTTTTTTTACAGTCATCAACAGCTCCATCTTCATCAATTTCATCAAATCCCTCAACATCTTCTGGTCCCCTGTTCAAGTCGGCAACAGCAACCAGTAGTGCTTCTAAGCCTACATTCCCATCAGCAGCAGCAGTGTCAGCATCGCCACCACCTAGTGCTACAATTACTGGAGCACCACAGATTAAAAAACCCGAATCTAGTTCAGGTTTGACCTCTAAACTAATGCATCCAGACGAAGATATATCGCTGGTAAGTAGTGTGAGGCATTGTGGGATATGGAGTTCAAGGTAGGAGAGTGAATAAATGATATGTTTAAGTTATTTGTATGGGATATCTTTAGTTAAAATCAAATCCAAGATTTTAATCTTCACATTCCAGTAGCTTTATTTTGTAGTTATATATTTCATCATTTACTAGAATATTTTTGTTTGATGATTAGTTGACTTTTAATGATCAACGATTATCAGAATAGTTGTGTTTTATGAACTAGTGGTCTTTTATGGAATCAAAGTCGATATAACATAATGTGAGAAAATTTGTCAATAACTTGAGGCAGGTCGGTGGTTTTCTCAGGGTACTCTGGTTTCCTCCACCAATAAAACTAACCACCACGATATAACTGAAATATTGTTGAACGTGGCATTAAGCACCATAACCCTAACCCCTTATTATCATCCCTGATATTTAAAGAAGGTTAATAAGGTTTATTGTCAGATTGTATAATCAAGAGTTGGATTTTTTAAATTGTGATTTTCAATTTTAGCTCTTTAACATTTATTTTGTGTCTATTTGGACAAAAGTTTATGGAAAAGTCTACAGTAAGTTGATACCACAGCTTTTGTTTTGTCATTCAAACTGTTTTTTGAAGAAGAATGAAAACATTTCTGTTCTTATTTGTCAACTAAAATGAATTGTGCCTTGGTTACATTTATGAACTTGTAAATTGTTCCGGTTTTTGTTCAAATTTGGTTAAATTTCAGCTGTTATTAGAATTCTTCAGACCATAGTTCAATAGATAGAAACATGAAATGATTTATTGTATTACTAAATCTATACAAGAACCTTTTGCACAGGATCTCAAATGTTTTAAAAAGTAGGTGAAATATACATTAGAAAATCCATTTACACAGAGAAAAATATAAAAGCATCATGCTTTAAACTTGTGGTCTAAAAATCATAGTATAATCGTGAAATATCATCTCAGTTGAAGGCGTGAAGAAATATGAGTTTCTTATGCAAATCAAATGCTTTTTTCATTATTCTTATAAGAATCATGTGTTTTTTCAAACTGCATAATATACACATTTTTACATGCAGATTATAATGGGGATCCTGTACAACATTTTTACACGTCATGTATATATTAATGAATGTGTGTGTTTTCTTCTTGATATTTGCAGGAAGAAAAACGAGCTAGCATGCCGAAATATCAAGGTATGATGAATTCTGGGAAACAATCACAACCTCAGGGTAAGTATCCAACAACACAAATAGTGATCAAATGTAAAAGTCTTGAAATTATATGGGGGGGGGGGGGGGAATGCTTAAACTAATATTAAACGGAAAGTTTAATGTACAAAATTATTTTTTAAACTAACCAAATTTGTTTTATTTGTAGAAAAGATTGGTACTTTTATAATACAAATATAGATATCTATACATGGAAAATGGTTCTTATACCACTGATTTAAAAATTATGTTAACAGAAATATAAGGGTATATCATGTTTAATTTCTTGTTTTCAAATTTTATTTTCTAAGAATCAATTACGATTTTTAATTTCTAAAACAAAATATTATCAATGTAATTAATAGTTTTAGTTTAAACATATTTATCTGTGAGGTGAAGAAAGTATTTTTCTTGATTAGATCACAGTTGTAACTGCTTACACCATCCTCTCCATTTGTTGTTCTATTGAATTAACAGGCATAGAACACTTCTATTTGTAGGAATGATGGGAGTGCCACCTAACAGTATGGGCAATATGAATATGTATAACCAAGGTGGATATCATCCTCAAATGCCACAAGGTGGCCCTGGCAGACGATACTAAACAGATAAGTGATAACACTGCAAAGCTAAATGATAACATTGCAAAACTAAATGATAACATTGTGGATTAACATCATTTTATCAACAACAGACTAGTGCATCTTTTATTGTTTTTAAATGTTGTTCTTTTTATTATTTTATAGAGAAAACATTTTGTGAATGAAAAATGGGGGAAAATGGAAATTTGAGAAAAAAAAATACATGCCTGTTTTGAACAGGTAAGACACTTGTTAATTAAAAGTGAGGTTATATTTAGCCAGCTGCTCTGCTTATAATGTTTACACGCGGTAAGTGGAAGTTTGCAAATAATTCAATTATGTATAAATTTTGGAAATTAGGTCTCGGATCTCCACAGTGGTCTGAAAAAGACTTGGAGGTTTGTAAAATTTTATCAATGTATTTGTATATTCTTGAAAATTGTAAAAAAAAAAATTGTCATATTAAAATGAATTGAATAAAATATTTCATTATTTGTGAAAAAAAAATGTATTTATACTATTGAACCACACCTCATGATCACACATTTAACTTGCTGGTAATTTGTTACATGGCAGCGATTACCATGGTGACAGTTTTTATCAAGTATATGAAATAAGGCCTCAGTGAATTCATATAGTCTATTAGGCTTGACATCAGTATGTATTCTGCAATATTTTTTAAATACTTCTGGATTCTAACCATTCCAGTAAATGACCTAAATAATACATTTTAATTTATTAATTCTGACAAAGTTTACAGAATTATTTTTATTAAAGTGGACAAGAACATTTTTAACAAGAACATTGAACAACCACAAAAAAATAGATATATATATACAACTATTTAAATTATGTGTATTATTTCATTAATAATGATTGGTAGCTGATAATTGCTGAGTAAAACAACAATCACACTCTCACTTACAATGGCAATGTACATCTCAGTGTTTGGTTAGTAAATATACCAATGATACAAGAAGTGGTCCACAAAAGACAACTGGACTCCAGTTGTCTGTAGGAAGTCTTAGCTTACACTGATTTTAAATTTGAATTAAAATACATTGAAAAAGAATTAAACTCATGAGGAACTTGTTAAGACAAACAAGAATGATAATAAAAAACAACATTTTTTCAATCTACCCCTATTAAAAGATAAGATATTAAAAAGAGATTTTTTATTTCATGATATTTATTAACCTATGCAGTATATTGAAATTTTTGTTAGATTTTCTTTAAAAAAATAAAATTTGACAACACAGCCCTGAAGATTGGCATGCTTTAATAAAATTGTCTTATCGTGAATTAAAAGAACCTGTTAGGCATTTGATCTCTGTAATATTAATAGATAAATACAAATGAGTTGTAAGCACTTGGAGGACAAGCTACACTATTCTGGTCAAGCTACTTATACTGACTTATAGGTAATTATTGGAATTATCTAAGTTGTTTAAAAATATCCAGACAATATTTATATTTTGGATTAATTGACCAATATGCTGCATTTCTGGTTGGTTTAGTGGATTTCTCGTATTAGCCAGTTCAATTTACCCTTGATAAAAGTTATTTTACAATTTGAGCAGAAAAAAGATTAAAAATATAAGTAGCTTGAACAGATATTGAATTCAAGGCAAGTGATTGTCACAGTAGAGACTACTGTTGGGCAACATGCCCCCAACATTTTGTAATGTTGGTGATTTTTTTTTAATATCTGAAGGACACCTACAAAGGGAATTGCATTTTGATTATAGTTCTTTGCATTTTCCAATACTACATCGAACAGACGAATTTCAGGGAAATATTTTTCCGTTAATTTAGAAAACAAAATAGTTGAGAGTCTCCACCAAACTCACCAGTTTTTTTTCAAGGAGTTAATTTTCAAATGTAAGAATCAAACAAATATTGCCAGTACAACAGTATCTGTAAAAAAAATAATTTTAGATTGTGCATTAAATTTTATGTCTGCATTTTTATGAAATAATGTTCAGTAAAAAAAATTGAATTTGCTTGCTGGAAAAAAAAAGTCCAAAGAACTATGTATCAATTTGTTTTGTCCCTTTGCTATTGGCAAAGCAGTATTTTATATAAGGCAAGTGGATTCTGTCACAGTGGAATAGTTCACTGTTGGGCCATGTAAAGGTCCCCAACACTTAATGTTGGTGACAATTTTTTTTTTTTTAAATTAATTTTGGATTGCATGAAAAGGCAGAGTTCTGATGATAAAGAGAAGAAATTAAAGGCAAGTGAATTACTTGTCACAGTAACTATCTTACTGTTGGGTCAAAAGACCCCCAACATTCAGTTGGTGACATTTGAGTTAAAATTTAAAAAATTTTGTTTTAAATAATTTTCTGGTCACAGTGGGTTTTTCACTGTTGGGTTTCTGCCCCCAACCATATGTTGGTGACCATATTTTTATTTCCAAATTTTAATCTTTTTTTTTCTTTTTTTTGTATTGGTCACAGTGAAATAAAATCACTGTTGGGTATATATACCCCCAATGTTCAATTGGTGACCATTTAAGGAGAGCTATACTGTAAAATTGTTTAAATTTCGTTTTTGTCAGTATTGATCGTAGTGTTTTAGAATATTTCAGTTTTATAATGCCTTTGGTCACAGTGAATCTTCACTGTTGGGTATTTTTGCCCCCAACACAAGTTGGTGACCGTACTATTGTTTTTTGTAAACACCTTCAAGTTTTAAGTCTTTAAAAAACAACTTTTATTATTCACAAAATTTTCATTGTTGACAAAATCTACTGACACATGGTAATGTTTTCATATAAATAAGTTTTATTGTCACAGTAACTTCTGTACTGTTGGGTCAACAAGACCCCCAACATAAAAGTTGGTGACATTTTTTTTTATAATTTAAATATGGATGGATCAGAATACATCTTAGTAATAGGAAATTTGTGTATTTTTTTCATAGCAACGGTGGTCAAATAATGCAAAATTAGTTTTGTATATCTTCTTGTTTCAATGATGTATTATGATTGACATATTGGTTGGGTGGGGGAGGGCTTCCTCTTTTCATAATTTTTGTTCAGGTACAATATTATCACTATATTCATACACATTCCTCTAGCCTGTTCATTTTAAAAGTATTAGTATTCTGTTTAACTACAAAATGTACCAAATTGTTTAAAAGCCTTGCAATATACTTAGAAAAAGCCTACACTGATGAACTTGATACATACTTGTAATCAAAGTTTCTGTTTTATTGATACCTATATACAGGTGGTACCTCTACAGATATATGTAGGTTATTTTCAGTGGACCAGAGCTGGTTATTCCATTGTTTCATACATTAACAAATGTATGAGGAACTTTCCTGGCTTGTTTAATATGACAGAAATGTGCTAGTTTTAAGAAAGATGTGAGATTGACCATCTCTTCAAAAACAAAACAATATGTTGGTGATAGATAAAAATATAATAAGTCATTATGTGCAATTGAAAATAACAGAATATGTGACAGCTGTGATATAGGAGAAATTGAAATGTTTCTTTTATTGATTTTTTTTGTAGCAAAAATAAGTTGAGCAAAGTAAAATCTTGCAACTGTTGTGCTACATTTGTTCTGATTTATGTTTCATGCCAAACATATGTTAAACTATAATACATGTACCATGAAAAAATGCATTTAAAAGCAATTCCAGACATTACAAAACTGTCAACACACACATCTAAATTTTTAAGACAATATCCGTCTCGCAGAGACGCCAGGATAAAAATGGCGTTCAGTAACCTACACATTTCTCATAAATTTTATTTATTTTCATCCCATTTATCAACAAGTTAGCCAGTTTTATTATTTTAGTTGACTTCTACTTGTTTACACAATTATCATAAAACATGATTGTGTCAACTTAAACCCACTTTCAGGAATTATTCAGCTATATAGTTGCTGTCAGATTTCAGGAATTATTCAGCTATATAGTTGCTGTCAGATTTCAGGAATTATTCAGCTATATAGTTGCTGTCAGATTTCAGGAATTATTCAGCTATATAGTTGCTGTCAGATTTCAGGAATTATTCAGCTATATAGTTGCTGTCAGATTTCAGGAATTATTCAGCTATATAGTTGCTGTCAGATTTAGTCATACTTGAATCTGCAGTTCCAGAAGATAACTACTGGGAATCAAAAAGTACCCTGTAAACTTTCCAAATGTTTTTTATATATCTGGTTGGTTGGTTTATGGTGTTTAACGCCACTTTCAACAATATTTCAGTTATGTCGTGGCGGTCAGTTTTTTGTTCACCTGGACCAAAGGTCCATGTAACTATTGTCATCACTTGGCGTCCGTCGTCTGTAAACTTTTCACATTTCAAGCTTCTTCTCCGAAACCACTTGGCCAATTGGAACCAAACTTAGCAGGAATGTTCCTTGGATGGTCCTCTACAAAGTTTCTGTTTTTTGTTCCAGTCGGATATTCAACATGGATGCCAGGGCCAATAATATGCTCTGATTGACTGAAATTTCAAAGATCTTCTTCTCTGAAACTAATGAACTGACTGAACCCAAACTGTAAACGAATGATCATTGGAATGTCCTTTACCAAGTTTCTGTTTTTTATGCCGATCAGAAATCCACCACCATCGCAGGATATAGATTAACATTGGAACCTATGTGAAAATGTTCAAATGCCTTCTTCTCAGAAACTACAAATATGATTAAAGCCAAACTGTACATGAATGTTCATTGGATGGTCCTCTACAAACAGAATGTTTTTTGTTCCGATATGAAATTCAAAATGGTGGCTACGGCAGGACTTAGATTAACATTGGACCCTATGGGAAAAATGTTTCAAAATGCTTCTTCTCTGAAACCACTTGGACAATTGAAACCAAACTGCCCAGGTATGATCATTGGAAGGTCCTCTACAAAGTTTTTTTTTTTTATGCCGATTGGAAATCCGAGATGGCCGCCACCGCATGACATAGATTAACATTGGACCCTATGGGAAAATGTTCAAATGCCTTCTTCTCAGAAACTACAAATGTGATTAAAGCCAAACTGTACATAAATGTTTATTGGATGGTCCTCTACAAACTTTAGGTTTTTTGTTCCGATATGAAATTCAAAATGGCGGCTACGGCAGGACTTAGTTTAACATTGGACCCTATGGGGAAAATGTTTCAAAATGCTTCTTCTCTGAAACCACTTGGACAATTGAAACCAAACTGTCCAGGAATAATCATTTGAAGGTCCTCTAAAAAGTTTCTGTTTTTTATGCCGATCTGAAATCCAAGATGGCAGCCACCGCAGGACATAGTTTTTACATAGGACCAATTGTTTCTTTTCATAACCAGGTGAACGATACAGGCTCTTGAGAGCCTCTGGTATTAGTGGAGGAAACCAGAGAAAAACCACCGACCTGTCGCAAGTCGCTGACAAACTTTATCACATAATGTTGTATCGAGTACACCTCATCATGAACAGGGTTCAAACTCACAAGTTTAGTGGTGATGAGCACTGATTGCATAGGACTGCCCCTACCTCATTAGTGAAAGTGAAAGAATGGTCATTATTATAAGTGATCACTAGACCACTGTGTCCCCATAAAAAATACTGTAAATGGTAATACAATCTGTTTAAAATCGTGTTAATTACATACAACTCTAAAAATGATATGCACAAGGAAATACATTTGCAAAATTATGAATTCTTAAAGCAATTTTCTTAACATATGAACATTCATGTAGAATATTACTGTACTAACAAACAAAAAATAGCAAAAATATACCAGTATTTGGTGGAAAAAGAGAAAATGTGAATTTATAAATACAATGTCAGTATTGCTAATAATGACAACATAATACAATATAAAAATTGGTTACAAACATGTTTTGAATTATTTGCCATTTAGTTCTTGAATATGTTATAAACCGGGAGGTGGACAGAGCTGTAGATATATTATTAACAAAAATCCAAGTCCCACGTCTTCCCCAGTGGCACTCCGAACTCTACATTCCTTGTATTAAATGATAAGAAAAGTTTGAAGATGCAGAGGGCTAATCAAAAGCCTTAAAAAGAGGAGGGACACTGTATCAACATTAATTCCATAAAGTAAATGGCATGTCAATTGTTTATATAAAAAGACTTATCCTGTGACACTATTTTCTTGCCATTGACATTATGGAATTAATATTGATATAGTGACAGAGGGTTGTGTTTTAACGCCACATTCAACAATATTTCAGTTATATTGTGGCGGTCCGGTTTCTTTGTGGAGAAAATCACCGACCTGTCGCACGTTGCTGACAAACTTGATCACATAGTGTTGTATCGAATTCACCTCGCTTTAGCGGGGTTCGAACTCCCAACGATCGTGGGGATATGTACTGATTGCATAGGTAGTTATAAATCCAGCTACCATACGATCACGACCTGTTACAAGAGTACAATGACTAAAAGAAAAAGGGCAAACAATAATCGTCAAAACACTACACGCAAATGTAAAGATGGAATAACACAAACTGCACCAAAACCAGTGGATGAACTCGTGTGCTGAAGAGTAAACAGTTACTACTCCATTTTAGTTTTTAATGAAAGCCGTTTAGTTACTTCTGTTAAAAATTCGGTAGTGAGAGACCGAAGATTTAACTTTTAGAGGGACTTGTTAATGATAAAATGTCGAATCGATTCCAGATATAAACCTCGTTAGTGATGTAATGGCAAGTGTGATAGATCGCCGGGTTGTAAACCAAAAACTATGAAATTGGTATTTGTTACTTCTCCGGTAAGACCATAGCATTATAATAGTAGAATACTGGTTAATGTGAGCTAGTGCTTTAAAAGTAAAAACATCGGCGTGTTTGATCAAGTACAAAGCACATCTCGTCAAACAGTTGTTAGTTCTCTCGGTGATATAATGATGATATGTAAGCACTTCGGTATTTAACAACAATCGCTCTAGATATTAAATACTAAGACCAGAAACACAATCGTGAATGCAACAAAACTATAACATATCTGCTTCAAACAGGACAGTTTATACATTTGGATGACACTTCACGTTCATTGAAAGTCAAAACTATAATGAAATCGTAACAACTAAATGAACAAAATTAAACGTTTCGTCGTCAAAATATGACCACAACTGCTGTCGTAAGAAAAGTACTTGCACATTTTTCCTGAGGAATCCATAAAAGGAGACGGAAAACAAACTTGTTTCCAAAATAGTGTACATGACGGCACGCACTTTGTCTTTGCGGGGGAATCGTGATGTACATGGCAATATTTTTCATGACCGCACAATAGAGAAATTTTGGTGTAATCTCTGAACAAAAATATTTGTCAAACGACTATAAAATTGGTACATGATGCTTTTAGGAGTAAATGCAAATACTGTCTGGCTCGAAATGTACATAAATGGGTCATTATAAAAAAACACGCACTTTTCTGTTATTACGCAATTAAAAGACAAATATCAACCAAACTGATTGGAGAAAACATGTTTTGCATGAAGGTACATCAGCTCTGTAGTTTTACCATCTAAATTCAGATTGGTCCAATGGTGAATTTATACTTGCTACACGAAGACCTGTTTTGTCCTCGGTGTTACGTGTTATTTTTCCAGAATGACTTTCTTTTGGTCAATTGTACTATTCAGACGTAATGATTTTATTCGATCTTTATATTATTTTTGAACTATTCCTAAAATTCTAATAGAACAACATTATTTTTGCTCGATATACCGGGTATATTGAAATTTAAAATGAAAATTAGAAAAAAACCTGCTGTTATAGATTTTCATGTCTGTAGTGTTACCCTTCCTATTGAGGCTGGTAAGAGTTATCTGTCTTGTCATATTTGAAGCAAAAATAGTTTCTCCCGTTGCTTATTTCCTGTTTCATGACGTGTGCAGACGACAAAAACAAAAGTGATCCATAAACTAATGTAGAGCCGAAAATGTACTGCGATTGGCATAGTATATAACTTTTATGTCTATGGTGTACATCTCACTACTTTTTGTTAGAATTGAACAAAATGTAAAAATACACAATACATTGCATTTGGTATTCTTCACTGGATATACATATAAAATATCGCCAGGGAGACATTATTTTCCTTTTATCATGAAAATACTTGCCTGTTTTCTGTGGTGTTACCTTAAAGATTGTGTAACACCACAGACATTTAGCATTAAAATCGTGAATAAACACATTATTTCATAAACTAATATTCAGAACACAATAATGCTCTTTAACCTATGCAGAAAAATTGTTCAAACATCGTCATTTATATATAAGATATAGTTTAACAAGCTGGTGGGAGTATACTTTTTAGACCTGGTAACACCAGGGACATATCTTCATAACACCATGGACAAAACTGATATGTTGAAAAACTGAATATTGTACTGAAAACAATAAGAAAACAACACAAATAGGTTGATAGTTGTGGTTTTTTTTTAAATTAAATGTTTACGTTCATGAAGATGTCCCTGGTGTTACTTTTGTCATCTGCGGTGTTACCTCTTGTCAATGGTGTTACCTCATGTAAATTGTTTCATAAAAAGGATAAATGACATAATTGAAGTAAATTATATTATAGTTGAATAAAGTTGACTTATGATAACTATGTATAAGTCATATTTTCTTTATATAAAGTGAAACAAAATACAATTATGAAAACTTGCTTGTTTCATACTGCAGCTTAAATGGAATTCCACAACTACATATCCAAATATTGTGAAAAAAAAACTAGTGCTCCAAAGAAAATATCTTGCATTATGCATAATTTCCCTGTATATTATGTTTGTAACCACTTTTTACACAAAAATAATTTTCCATTTTCCTAAAAAGAATAATTTTATGTTGGTAACACCACGGGCTGAAAGGTATTAGGGGGTGCTACATATCTAGAAATATTTTGCTTCATGGTGGTTATCCCGACTGCATATTATGTGAATATGTCATTGTAATGTAGGAAAAACTAATAGGCTAAAGCAAAACGGGAACGAAAATATTTGATGTCGCCAAAATATGAACGGGAAAAAGTGCATGTATTTTGATAATGATCCAAATGTGTCCGCATTAGGAACATATCTGACCAGAAAGAGGTTTAAATCCTGTATTGGAGTACCAATTTATATAACGACCGCCGTAATATATTTTGCGAGATGATAAGGTACAAGGAATCGCTGAACAAGTCTTTTATTTGGCAGATGAAAGTGCAAGAACAATTTGATGATGCCAAAAGGGTAATCAGAAGCCGTAAATCGAAGGGAAAAAAAGACATGATTTACAAAACGCTACACAAAAAAACTTGACAATTGTGTAAAACGAACCAAACAAAAAAAAAGCTCTATTTGCGACACGTCATGTTACTCTTGTTAAAAATCTGATGACAAGTTATGAAAGGTACGGACGAGATTGTGATTACGACAAACGGAGCATATATCCGTGGTCCATGAATGAGGTACGGACGAGATTGTGATTACGACAAACGGAGCGTATATCTGTGGTCCATGGATGAGGTACGGACGAGATTGTGATTACGACAAACGGAGCGTATATCTGTGGTCCATGAATGAGGTACGGACGAGATTGTGATTACGACAAACGAGCGTATATCCGTGGTCCATGGATGAGGTACGGACGAGATTGTGATTACGACAAACGGAGCGTATATCCGTGGTCCATGGATGAGGTACGGACGAGATTGTGATTACGAGAAACGGAGCGTATATCCGTGGTCCATGGATGAGGTACGGACGAGATTGTGATTACGACAAACGGAGCGTATATCCGTGGTCCATGGATGAGGTACGGACGAGATTGTGATTACGACAAACGGAGCGTATATCCGTGGTCATTGTGGCACATTCCATAACGGTTCATCAAGTGACGCTGACGACCATAACAATTTCGAAATGTGACTTCAATTTAACTACTATAGGAACTCTTGGTTCAGTAGCTTGCTTGCTAGTAGTTTTCGGAGGGGAATAATTAGCTTGACATCAATAAGAAGATTTTGAAGATACCAAAGGGGCAATCAGAACCCATATATCGAAGAAGAACAGACAACACAATGACCAAAAGAAAAAGTACAAAAGGATAATGAGGTGTATCGAAAATGGTTGATGAAATCGATAATGAGGTTTTAATCTGAATAATTTGTGCAAAAGACAAACTTGTCTTGAAGAGGGAACTTATACTACCTTGACTGACGATTTGCTACATCAGCGGGAAATTGCTTCAAATTCTTAAAAATATATTCTAGTCGAGTGAAGGAAAGGGAACTTTATTTTTATTAAAATATAATAGTTGTCAGGAGTAATTTTTGTACATTACTGACAGGTATTAGTTGAGATATAAAAAAAAACAACTTTGAAATAAGATTGTAAACTGTCGTTGTTGCCCTCCTTTGTATAAGATAGGTAGTATGCTTGGGGGCATTATTTGTATACGATAGGTAGTATGTTTGGGGGCATTATTTGTATAAGATAGGTAGTATGTTTGGGGGCATTATTTGTATAAGATAGGTAGTGTGTTTGGGGGCATTATTTGTATACGATAGGTAGTATGTTTGGGGGCATTATTTGTATACGATAAGTAGTATGTTTGGGGGCATTATTTGTATAAGATAGGTAGTATGTTTGGGGGCATTATTTGTATA
>MJUT01008224.1:61726-76176 GCA_002080005.1 Gigantidas platifrons
AAAACAAAACAAAACAAAACGGGGTAAATTGGGTGCTCTGGACAGGTAGGCACTTCTTCTGTTTGAAAATAATTATGATTATATATCATTAGTATTAACGTTGGCTGATCCGTTTGTAAGCTTTACCTTGGGTCGTAAATGTTGCATTTCATGCTTTTACAAATCTTTTACTTTATGGTCTCTGTAGAATTTGGATGAACAATAGTTGTCACATTGTTCCATTCGAATTTCTGGATGACATCTTTAAGTGTCACACGTGACCTAGTAGAGCAGGAACCGTCTACCCTTCCGGAGCACGCTAATTCCCGATATTTGTGGGTTTCGTGTTGCTCAATATTCTGAATCCTTTGTTGTGTTTTGTAGATCATTATTTGTCTTTTTGTACATTTTCTTTTTGGTCATTTGATTGTCTGGTTATCTCAGATTTACAGCTTTTTTATGATCCCATTGGTATCTTCAGACAGAAAGGTCTGGTTATCTCAGATTTACACCTTTTTTATGATCCCATTGGTATCTTCAGACAGAAAGGTCTGGTTATCTCAGATTTACAGCTTTTTTATGATCCCATTGGTATCTTCAGACAGAAAGGTCTGGTTATCTCAGATTTACAGTTTTTTTATGATCCCATTGGTATCTTCAGACAGAAAGGTCTGGTTATCTCAGATTTACAGTTTTTTTATGATCCCATTGGTATCTTCAGACAGAAAGGGACTAAAAAGACAAACAATGGTCCACAAAAGACTAGACAGAAAACTAAGATTGAGCAACACAAATTCCATCAAAAACATGGGATGGACTCTTTATTTTCTGAATGATATCTTGAGCTTCGAGTCAATTACATCTGTCCTGTTTTGTGTTGTTACTAACTTATATATATGTTTTATATGATTTTTTTAAATTGCCAGTTATTAATTTTTCAAAGTTATAAACATTTAATATAAAAAATATATAGAGGACTATTTCGTCTCCCACTAGTTTTGTAAATCAAAAGCCAAATACTACTAAGCAATATCTGGCATCGCTTTAAATACATTTTTAGGCAGAATATTGTTATGATTGTCAGATTGTAGAGGATTGTATGTTGTAAAAAAATAATACTTTGCATTCATTCATTTATTTATTTCTATCTAATAAACTGCTGCACAAAAACATATACAAAAAAAAAGAACCATTTGCCCTATTTACAGTGTATACTCTTTATTCATATTCTGCAATTAAAAATATAATACATATCATTAATATAGTGAAATCATATACCATAGGGTAAATATACTAATAACAGTCTTATATGAGTGTGGGTGTGAATCTGGTATATTTACACCGGGTGGATTATTAGAGTAGCACGACGGGTGTCACTAGTGGAGCAGGAACTGCTTACCCTTCTGGAGCACTTGTGGGTTAGAGTCCCGTTCGGGTCAAACCAAAGACTATAAAATTGATATATGTCGATTCTCTGCTAAGCACGCAGCATTAAGGAGACAGATCGAACAAAGACTGTTTGGCTCGGAATTAGAAGAACGCGTCTAAGTGTAGCAGCATGGAGAAAGAGGAACGTATCGGAATCAACCGTGGGTTACCGACGATGGTCTACCCGCGGAGTTGCGGAATGTTGTTTAGTGAGCTAGCACTATACAAATCCAACTATAAAGGCGGACGTCACCTCATCGGATGTAACTTGTTCTCGCCATTATATAGACGAACAATTGCTCATTTGGCGTTAAACAATAATCACTCACACTTTACTCCAACGTGACAAGTTTCCTAAACTGGATTTCATCTCCTTTTTTTATACAGACTTATTTTATGGTAAGAAAAATTCATAGTGTTGTCATGGTTGTCTTAAAGTACAAACGAATGAGATTAAATAAATATGACTTTTTACTCACTAATGACAATATTCCGGTGGTTTCATTACTGTCATAGGGAAAGGATTCACATCAACATCACTGGTGGTATAGCTCATGGCTGAGTATCCTTAACACCAGAAGTGAAAAAATGAGTAAAAATCAAGATTTTAGGTTACGTGAAAGAGGGTCAAACAAGAGGATTTTCAAATAAACCAACCTGCAAGTTATATGAAGGAAGATCAATTTTCAAATAAATCCAAAATAAATGTATTTAGATAGCAATGAAAATATATATTTAATGTAAATAAATATACTTTTACTGCAGAGATTGAGGGTCTAGAAATATAACGTCATCATTATGGAAATATTGAATATTCCATATACTGAATATTACACTGTGTAAAAATTACTAGTACCTCCTCCAAAAATGCCATATTCCAGTTGATTAACAGGCCAACAGTCGAGGGCAGTGACGGCTCTTACCACTGTAACATTTGCCACAGGGATAGTATATTTCCATACTTGTAGTTCCAATCCATTATCAGGATCGCCAACGTATCCCTGGGAAATCAGTGTTGCATCGTCTTGATAAATGAAAAACAACAGAATACCAGTGTCAGATCAGTTCAAAAATCTAATCGAAAAATCATAGAAACATGGGCAAGGTATATACCACTAACACACGTATACATGTACCCTCATACCACTAACACACGTATACATGCACCCTCATACCACTAACACACGTATACATGCACCCTCATACCACTAACACACGTATACATGTACCCTCATACCACTAACACACGTATACATGTACCCTCATACCACTAACACACGTATACATGTACCATCATACCACTAACACACGTATACATGTACCCTCATACCACTAACACACGTATACATGCACCCTCATACCACTAACACACGTATACATGTACCCTCATACCACTAACACACGTATACATGTACCCTCATACCACTAACACACGTATACATGCACCCTCATACCACTAACACACGTATACATGTACCCTCATACCAGGGCAAGGTATATACCACTAACACACGTATACATGCACCCTCATGTACCTGTATTGATAAAGCTAGACAGTAGTTGCGTTTTTGTATTTTGTCAGGCTGTCAGCGTTTGTATTTTGTCAGGCTGTCAGCGTTTGTATTTTGTTAAATACATTAAGTATAGTTTTCATGAAGTTCTATCTAGTAATTGTACAATACGAGACGAAACCTGTTAACTCATTTTCATTCGTTGACAGACTGAAGAGTTATGTCGGTCAGCTATTCAAGAGTAATTCATTTTTAATGTATATTGATGAGAAATAGAATTAGATTTTAAAATTTGTAAATTTGGTATTCCCACATTCGGTACATGTCATGTAACATAGGAACATACCTGGTATACATTGATCTTGTATTTTGACCGTAAGATCCTCAACAGAACAACGTCCACCGTCAACTTTGTACGTCTTCCGCTGAAAATTTATAAAGTAATTTACAAATATTTCTCCGGTTTTGGTGCTGTGTAGGTAGAGTATTGTCGAATGTATGGTTCCAAGGCAGAAGAGGAATTCAGAAAACACCGAGTCAACTCAGACTTCTTAAGGGACATAACTCTAATCATGGAAGTCAGTGCAAGGTATTCTTGAAGTATCGTTTTACGGTTAGGTTTATGGTGTTTAACACCACTTTCAACAATATTTAAGTTATATCATGGCGGTCAGTTTTATTAGTGGAGGTACCCGGAGAAAACCACCGACCTGTCGCAAGTCACTGACAAACTTTATTACATAATGTTGTATCGAATTCAGCTCGCATTATCAAGAATCTCGAACTCACAACGTTAGTGGTGATAGGCACTGATTGCACAACTAGTTGTAAGTCCAACTACCATATGACCATGACCACGACGATGCCAGTATCGTTTTATATTTATTTAAAAATTGAAAAAAATAAATAAAAGCAAATTATCATTAAATAAGGGAATATCAATCAATTTTGAAGTTCAAAACAAAGCAAAAACATCTGATTTTATATGCCAGTATTGAGAAATAAGATAGTCAAACATTGCACAATCATACTTATCATAACAATCGGTGACTAATTTTATTTGTTCTGCAAGGTGACTTTCTTGAACATTTTGATGCATGTCTTAAGGATAACAGAATTAAATTCTTGGTAATCTCAAACGTTCATGGTTCATATTTGACATACACATACAAATCATTTAGGTGCACTATAACTTACATGGTGATAGTCAACGATCTCTGTGTGTGTTAAAATCGTGTCACTTGTCAAGGTTATGTTGGTATCTGTTCTTGTCATTTGTCGGTTATAATCAAAGTACAAATGAAGTCTTCTCTGTTGAAAAAAAAACAGTGGAAAATAATTTTATGGAGATTTTTCGTAATCGATTTGTGTGACACCGTTTTCTGTATTAGACTAGATATTAATTTTTTTGCCAAGAACTGACAAATATGGGGACAAATAATAAAATGCAAAATACACAATACTACAGTCAGATTAATTCCAGAATATAACCTAAAAATCGTTGAAACAGAGGCAAAAAACACCTAGCACATATATATCACAGGCTTCACAGCTCACTTTTCTGACTTGGTTCAGGCACTTCCATAAAAAGGTTGGCGGGTTTAAACTAGTTTCATATAAATAACAAATTCAACTAACTATTCACATAAAGACCAATTGAAGTCCACTATGCATAATATAATCTGCGCTATCTATAAAAAGTATTAAAGTTAGTAGATCAACGAGTGGATATGAATCTTCTAACTAAAAAAATATGATTATTTATGTGGGATTCTTGCTCCTCAGTCTTTAGTTTTCTGTGTAGTGTTTTGTAGAATTGTACTTTTTCTTTAGGTCATTGCAATGTCTGTCCATCTTCGATATTCCGTTTCTGATTGCCCGAACATTATTAGACGAAGAAGTTAAAACACTAAATTATATCTACATGACCGCTAGTGTCGTCTGTTAATAACGGAACATTACCACAAAAGAGATGATTTCAATTTTCCCATTGTGAACTTTTCATTTACATGTAGCAACATTTCAGCAGCATCTGCATTCTGAGTATATATCCTCAGTTGATCCAATATTCCAGAGCTTGTGGTTCCTTTTATGATTTCCTTGATAGATTGATTTGATTTATTTTTTGTGTTCTAACACCACTTTCAGCAATATTTCAACTATATTATGGCGACCAGTTTTAGTGGTGGAAGAAGCCGGGATACCCGGCCGGAGAGAACCACCGACCATGGGCAAGCAACTGGTAAACTTTATCACTTGCGGCTGCGAGTCGAGTGCACCCTTTTTGTAATTTACAAATCCGGGCGCGAACCCACGCCGTATTGGTGATAGGCTTGTATGAGTTGTTAGGTAATCAACTACCTAACTCACTGAGCCACCCGGACCCTCTCCTTGATAGAGGGTTACTGCTAACAATGAAGCTACTGAACCAAGTTGAAGTCATCAATTCGAAAGTTTTACGGTCGCTGCCATGACTGGGTAACCGTTACGGAGTATCTGTGTCACAAATGACCACAGATATGGGGCGGCTTGTCATAATCGCAATCCAGTCCTTTCGTCATACATCACTTATCATCAGGTTTGTAACAAGAGTAACATGGTGGGTGTCTGACAGTTTAGTGACGGTTAGCCAAGTGAATAACCCAAAGTTTTCAACCAAACTGACATTTACGATTCCGAGGTGAAAAAAACTCACAAAAAATAAAAAGGATGAAAGGTAACGAAGGACTGCACTTTAGGTCTGAAGCTCACGTTACTATTTCAAATGTATACTGGTCGAATGGCAACCACACTATTCGTCCGGTCATTGTATTGCGCGTGTCGCTTGACATCATCAACAACAAGGTTGATCACCATTTTGGTTTCTGATTTCACATGTCATAATCAAATATTTTCATCCTCACCTGACAGGGAATATATAGTAAAGACCAGTAAATCTGACTACAGACCGAATTCTTCTACTTTTATAAGGCATATATTAACTAGTTTTCGTTATCTTTCATTATTTTTTGCTTTTTATTGATATTTTTTATTGGTAACATTTGTCTGAGGCAGAAGATATCGGTCTTATCCACAGGCACTTGGGTCAAGGATTTAAACAAAATTAAAATAAGTTATCTAGAGTGTATGTTTAATTTTAGAGCCCCCTAGCATGTTTTATTACTATTTTAGGCCATATTGACATTTTCCAAAAATTGTCTATATATATACCATCTAAGTTAAAAATATAGAAATTTTTTGGAAAATGTCAATATGGCCTAAAATAGTAATAAAACATACCAGGGGGCTCTAAAATTAAACATACACTCCAGATAGATAACATACAAATGTAGTTTAATTTAAAAAAAAATCCTGGACCCAAGTGCCTGTGTGGTCTTAACTGACAAGTGAGTCTGATATCTTGTATACGTAATTTAATACCATGGTTTTCCTAGTTAAACGGTTGAACAATCGAACGCGAAGCCGTGGTATAAATGATTTGTAATATGAAGCCATGCAATATCACATCTAGGTCGTTGATTATTGTACGTCTGCTCTCTCAGAGTAATAAAACTACAACTCAGATTTGAAGTGCGCAATATTTTGGATTTTGAACTTTATCCATATTTAAATCCTAATTTAAAAAATTTTAAATAATTAAATGATATTATATTTACATTGTAGAATTCCACATGATTTTTCTGTAAGTTAACCAGGCCTCCTGTGAGGTCCATCCGACATTGGAAAACAGCAGGAACACAACATGGTTTAATCTGTGCTACAGACACTGTCACAAGTCTGGTAAAAACTGCAAACAATATAAAGTCAAGCATCTTTACAAATTATTGACAACTAAATGATAGAATATCCTAAGTCACACTAGATCTATCAATTATATTTGGTTTACAAGGTTTGTGTCAAAAAGTGCTGTATATATAATCCATAGCATTGACTATCAAAGGTCAAATCCTCTGCGTCAGTGCTAATGACATTTAAAAGGACTGTTGTCATTCTTATCATTAAAACAATGTCAAGAACATTTCTTCTAAATGGTAGAATAAAACCGTTATAAAGTTGTCAGTGAAAATAATTAGAACATGTATCTTTCACCCACTTACAACTTTCAGTTGTATTGTGACAATCAATTGTATTGGTTGGCGGAACCAGTTAAATATAGATACCTAATTAAATTACAGATCATATCTGCATTAAAATATAGACATACTAACCTGAAATATAGCTCTCTCTATTTAATAATATAGATAACTCTATTATTTTCATTGATCAATCAATCAATCAATCAATCAATCAATCAATCAATCAATCAATCAATCAATCAATCAATCAATCAATCAATCAATCAATCAATCAATCAATCAATCAATCAATCAATCAATCAATCAATCAATCTGTATTTAAGATACAGATCCATATCGGACCATACAAAAAGCCCCTCGTGGTTCTAACTATCAGTATGTCTGTTTAACGGTAGGGGTTCCAATTTTGATAAAACTGCAGCCATTATTTGGGACTTATTTGATCTATTATTTCATTCTGCATGAAAAAGTTATCTATTCATATATTGTGCAGTTATTTATGATCCATTCGTGTTCTTCAATTTCCGCTTTACCACTTTGGTATATTAAAACTTTTTTTAAATAGTAAATCCGAATTCTACACATTGTTAATCCGATATTGGTTTGAATAATCCAAGGGGAGACAAACCTGCAGAAACATGGCTGAGAACCGGCGAGACACGTCAACTATTTGTGTTTTCGATGTTGATGGAACACTTACAGCTGCAAGACAAGTTTGTTAATAGAACTTAAATATTGAACATATTGATATGTTGTAGCATGTTGCGTTAATATTTCTGACAATAACCACAAAAACGTTGGGTTTAAACGGTGTAGTCCTGAACAGTGAAACAGGATTTTTTTCCATCAGCGCGACTCTTGGTGGGATATGTTTTCTTCATATCAATAACTTTGTTTTTACTTGTGCTTTAAATTGCAACACATTAAAATGAATGTTAAAAAATTATTCTAAAAAGATCTACAGTGGTTTGGATCTGATGTAAAGTAAACATGGTATTGCATCACCATTATAAGGGTGCAAGACAAATCGGCACTTGGTTTAAAAGACAAATCAGAACCTGGACAAATCGGCACTTGGCTCGACAGATCGGCACTGATTATAAAAATAAAGTTTATTACAAATTATAGATAAAAATATTTTAAAATACAACAATACGTTGCATCACTGATGGCTGTATATGACAAGCAAATAATTTTGTAGTGTAATACATAATTAATATTTGTAATGCTAGTTAATTAATTATTTCACTTGATCAAAAGATTGTAAACTAACGGGATCAGAAACAGCAACCAAGCAGTCCAGCATGTCCTAGACTACATATATCGCACATGGATCAGGAACCCCATCTTTCTTGTTCAGTTCTGGTCGGTTTACAAGACATCTGTCCGTACAAACAACGACATGGAGGGGTGGCATAACAGGATCAACAACATCACTTAGTTTAGTTTAAACGTATTTTATTTGTCACATTGGATAGGACACAAGTACAACGTACTTACGAGGTCTTCTCCTACATACAATTTTACCACAATAATAGGCATGCAAAATGAACATAGTTTTAAATATTACTGATATTTAGACGTTTATACCAGAATTTGTAAGAAGGAAGGAGAGTAAGAATAGTAAAGATTTGAGAGAAAGAAGAAAGGTTAAAAGGAGAGTAAGAATAGTAAAGAACATTGATAACATTGATAACAATACAATGATTGAATGGATGTGGATTTATTGAAGAAAAACATATTTAAATGTATTCATTAAACAATCAGGAACCGTTCTGACTTTCTTATATAGTCAAACAGTTTCTTTAATACAAGTTCATTTTGTTCATTTGTAAGGGTTGAGTTACCAAAAATTAGCAGCTTAAGATCCAAATGGCAATCATTAGGTAACCAATCCAGACAATTTACATCACTTCAGCTAGGGGAAAGGTGCCGTTTTATTTCCTAATTGCTGAGCTGTACCAAGAGACAACCGCCATCCCACTGCAACTGAAACTGGTCAGCAAAGGAAAGCTAAAACGTCATCAACGAAAGAGTTCCAGACAAATCCAGGGTAGACTTCTCTTTGTGGGACAACTATAGCAACAACATCATCAGTGCATCCAGACTTTTGAAGGACTGTGCCGAAATTTACGCACCAACACCTACACAGTGAATAGACATGTATTCTAGCTAGTGCTTTGATAATGTAACTTCTTACTAAATGTAGAATAAACATGAAAATACATTAAAATTTGTCCAAAGTGCCGATTTGTCAGTGAAGGTGCCAATTTGTCTAAAGTCAGGTGCCGATTTGTCCTAGTGCCGATATGTCTAGCATTCCAGCAATAAATGCAACTGGATATGACAAACTTTCAACTAATTGAAAATTACTTGCTGGCTTGTCATATTAATCTACAGTATTCTCTGTGTCACCCTTCAAAAGACAGCTAAAACAGTTGAAAAATGAAAACTACTTGCCAAGTTGCATCAAACTAAAATGTAATCTTTTTGAGATTAGACTTCCAAAGATATTCCTAAAATGCTAATTGAGCTAAATTTACCAACCTTACAGTCCAGAAGACAGAAACAACGCCTGATCTTCTTTTATAAAGTGGTTGAGGGGCAGGTACCAGCAATACCGCCTGACCTATTTGTAAAATACCAGAAACCAAAACGTCAAATCAGAGCAAAACAATTTGACAACTGTGTAACTAGCAATATAGTGACTTCCTCAGTAAGAAACAACAGTAAATGTATAGTGATCCCTCTGAGTAGAACCGACCAATATAAACACTCATTCTTTGTACAGACAGCTGTTGATTGGAACCACCTGGACGAAAACACTGTGTCGGCAGAGAAACTCGAAAGTTTCAAGTCCACACTTGTGGTATATCGCGACTAAGTCGCTCTCCACCAGTCATATCATAGCCCAGCAGGGATCCTATGATGTAACATTACAGATATTTTCGCTCTATATCTCCTGCCTAGAGATATTTATACACCACCACATTATATTACTAGTAGCAAGAATATGCACACAAAAAATACACACAAAAAAAATGTTTTCTTTGACTGAATGAAAAATTTGGGTAACTAATTTAACATTTAATAAAGGAATTTCAAATTTGTAAAATTAAAATTAGAGACTGCACTTTTTTTATGGTATTATTTGTTTTGTATTGAATTTCAGAAAATAACACCAGAAATGAAACAATTTCTGGAGAAGTTAAAAGAGCGAGTTCCTGTTGCTTTGGTAGGAGGATCTGACTTGGTAAAAATAGCAGAACAGATGGGAGATTCAGCAGACAGTCATGGTACAAACAAAATAAATTTAATTGTTGACTTTCAGAGCAATTATATTAAATTGTATTGAAGATTCGCATTGCATATTTAAAAAAAATGAAAACAAAAATTACTACACCATTGGAACAATTCTAAAATCCAATTAAAAATTCATAGAAACAGATTTCAACGGTGATTTATTTATTTTTAGAACAAGTAAAAACATACTGTGATGAAGACCCATGTATTATTAGGCTGTCTCATGATATATTTTGAACAAAATATATTCATTTTAAAAAGAAAATTAATTGACAAGCAGAATTTCTTTAAATTATTAAGCTGTCTTGTAACACAATTTCATTTTGCAAAATAAAGTTATTAAAAAAAGATCAGGAAATTGCAAAAAAAAACACTTACATTTTGTAAAATAAATATATTAAAAAAAGACCTGGAAATGGCAAAAAAGATAAACAAGTGCAATTATGATGATACTAAATATACATCTTTCTACTATGACTAAGTGATCAATTATGATGATACTAAATGTACATCTTTCTACTATGACTAAGTGATCAATTATGATGATACTAAATGTACATCTTTCTACTATGACTAAATGATCAATTATGATGATACTAAATGTACATCTTTCTACTATGACTAAGTGATCAATTACGATGATACTAAATGTACATCTTTCTACTATGACTAAGTGATCAATTATGATGATACTAAATGTACATCTTTCTACTATGACTAAGTGATCAAATAAAAGACTGACTTAAAAGTTTACAAGTGTAATGGATGTCCAAATTCAAGTGGAAGTACATGTATGTATGTACAAGACAAATTATTCATATGAAATAAGATGGCAGATGATTTGAGAAAAAACAGTAAGACCAACTTGTCTGTGTAGTAAAACATTTTCTTCTACAGTTAATGACATTTTATATGTATAAAATGCTAAATTTTACATTGGAATTTTTCTTTCTTCCTTTGAAGTTTAACTAACTTGTACTTCAAAGAATTTTATGAAGATTATGATGGAATGTTTGATTTTAATTGACTAAGCAGAGTATTTTGAGTTACCCATGGTTGAATTAAACTCAATAATTCTTTGAGATTCAATTGTATATTTCTTTAATTAGAAAGTTAATTATACAGTGAAATCTGTCTAAACCAAACTCTGGATAAAACAGAATTCTGTATAATCCTGAAGGAATTCTTTGTTAATTTAGCCTGTATTAACTGAACACATATCGGATCAACTGAACTTGGCGACCACAATAACCCTAACTCTAACCCCTAAACCTAACCCTAACCCCAACCCCTAAAAAAGTATTGTGGTTGCCAAGTTCAATTGAGGCCATATATCTATTTTGCAAAAAGCTGGTCCCAAGAATTTGTAGACTACCGTACTTGCACTGCAGTATATTGTATGTATTTTAATTTCTTTACAGTTACTAAGAATTTTGAATATGTATTTGCTGAGAATGGTTTAGTAGCATTCCACAATGGTGAACAAATTGGACAAGAGGTAAATGATATCATTGTTGTCAAACCATAATTTAAATGAATATTTCTGAGTCCCTGTCCATGTGGTCTGAATACTGCCACATTGAACCTATCAGAACTGGGTTGGAATGTGCCAACAATGGTCATCTAGAACATGTACAAATTTTTGTGCCAATCGGAAATCTTAGATGATGGTCCACAAATTGTATGTTGTTTTTTGTACTTTGATAAGAAATCACACACTTGAATGAACCCCCAATGTGCATATATGATCGTGAAATAAAATAAAAATTGTATCACCTTCATAGAAGATTAAAAATATAAAGTTTACTGTCCATTTTCTTACATTGTTATCTGTTACACCCTCATCATCATTACATTGTTATCTGTTACACCCTCATCATCATTACATTGTTATCTGTTACACCCTCATCATCATTACATTGTTATCTGTTACACCCTCATCATCATTACATTGTTAATCCTCAACTCCTTTTACTAGACTTATTGAATTTCACATACCGGTACACTGACTTTACTACTTCTCATTACCCACTGATGTGCACCTACATTTCATTTATATTTTGTCTACAAAAAGTAATTAATTTTGTATTTTCAGAATTTACTACACTGTAAAGGAGAAGAATGTCTACAGAAAGTAATTAACTTTGCTCTGAAGTACATGTCAGAATTAACATTACCAGCTAAAAGGTTTGTCTTAAAGTAACATTTCTTAATACAGTGAAAGCTGTCTAAACCAAAGCTCCTTTGAAGTAGCTGTTGTGTTCAAATAGACAGGTGTTCACTTTATGCAGGTTAAATTGACAAAGACTTCTTGCATTGGGACTTTTATTTAATATACAGGGTTCTGTTTAGACAGGTTTTACTGTATCTATTATTCATTTATGGTAGTAACACTGACTACTGAGCGAGTCATTATTGTTCAAATACCTAATGAGCAATTTATCAGATATATCATGGCAAGAGCAAGTTACATTCTGATGATATAATGATGCCTTATTTGTCCTAGACCTAAAATCTATGTGTAAAATCTATGTTTTTAGACAGTATAATAACTCTTCTGAATATAAACAAATAAATCACTCGTAACTGAACCACTCATGCGATAATGTGCAAACAATGCTTTGTTCAGTTCCTTTTCCCGATATATTTTCAATATTTGGAATGTAAGCATAGTATACTTTAATAAGGTTTTCTGATTATTTATCCAGGTGTATTTTTTTGTGTTACATTTGGATTATACACTGACAACAAAATTTAATTGATATAAAATGGAATCAACTTGTAATGTTTAAAAATAAAAATAAAAGTTAGTTTCTAGATTTAGAGAATTGAAACATAGTAAAGAAACAGTAATTTATCTCCCTTTACAAAGCTAAACAGTGGGGACAACAATTCTCCCATAAGTCCTGGGGGAGCCTTTATTATCTTCTCATCGACCCAAGTTAAAGTAGATAACTTACTTATGATCTTCTATGCCTAAGCATTTAGCCTTCAAAATTAAATCACTGATACTAACATCTGGTAAATGTTTTAATTCAATTTTTTTTAAATTGTCTAGAAATGAATGGTATATATTAATATATGTCTTGGAGAATAAAAGTAACAACAAATATTTGGCCTGGATTTCTCAAAAGCATCTGAAGGCAAAAATGAATTCTGAGTTACTCAAACTTAGGCTGGTTTGCTCATTGATTATTAGCTCGACTTTTCGAAGAAAAAAAGTTGAGCTATTGTCATCACTCTGGCGTCGGCGTCAGCGTCTGGGTCGGTTAAGTTTTTTGTCAGAGTTCATTTCTCAAAAACTATCACAGGTATCCATTTGAAACTTGGAATACTTGTTCACTATCAAAAGAGGAACCAGTTTACAACAAGGCAGATCACCCTGTGATTTGTATATCCAGAGTTATCTGCCCTTGTTTCGACATAGTACATAGAAATTAGGGATATTTTTTTAGTATAATTAAAATTTCTCAATAACTATCAAAGCTATTAACTTGAAACTCAATACACTTGTAGAAAGTGTTGACCCCAATCTGGAGTTCGAAATTCAGAATAATCTATTGTTTTTTTTTCTTGTAAAATCATGGTTATTTTTATAGAAAAAGTACATATTTTGAGAATTACACATTTCTCTGAAACTACAAAAGATAGAAACTTAATATTTGGTATGGGTGGAGATGCCAATGTGAAGTTGTGCATTCAACATTTTTTATCCCCGGGGCTCAGCCCTACCCCGCTGGGGAATCTGTATAAAAAATGTGACCGAGATCCCCACCCTAAACCATATATATTTATGATCAGGGTGACTAGGCAAATTAAATGCATTATAGCTCAGGCCCCAGGGTCATACCCCACCCCCTACCTGAAGTGAACTTTTTAATGGTTAAGATCCCCACCCCTAAGCCATATATATTTATGATCAGGGTGACTAGGCAAATTAAATGCCTTATAGTTCAGGCCCCTGGGGGTCATACCCCACCCCCTACCTGAAGTGAACTTTTTAATGGTTGAGATCCCCACCCCTAAGCCATATATAATATTTATGATCAGGGTGACTAGGCAAATTAAATGCCTTATAGCTCAGGCCCCTGGGGGTCATACCCCACCCCCTACCTGAAGTGAACTTTTTAATGGTTGAGATCCCCACCCCTAA
>MJUT01008224.1:76227-92872 GCA_002080005.1 Gigantidas platifrons
TCAGGCCCCTGGGGGTCATACCCCACCCCCTACCTGAAGTGAACTTTTTAATGGTTGAGATCCCCACCCCTAAGCCATATATATTTATGATCAGGGTGAATAGACAAATTAAATGCCCCAAGATTTTGACTTGCAACTCTGCTGTTGCATCTCTGATGCTTCACTTGATTTTTTGAGTTATTCCCCCTTTTTGAAAAATGCAATTTCTCAATAATTGTGTAAATTGCTTGCAGTTTAATATCAGAAACGAAAAGTCGAGCGTCCAGCACCCGTGGGCGGTGCTCTTGTTTTATTTCTATATCAGCTTTCTTTTGCCAGATCAAAGAACACATTAGTACTGATAGATCAAACAGACTATTATACGATTGTTATCTTTTGTCATTTGTCATTGTAGTATTGGTGGCTTCAGTGTTTTTTATATTTTACAGAGGTACATTTATAGAATTTAGATCTAGTATGATTAATGTCTGTCCTGTTGGTAGAAGTTGTTCACAAAAAGAAAGGGAAGAATTTTCTGCTTATGATCAGGTGTGTACATGTGTATTTATTTTGAATTAGTTTAATATTATTACATCATATTTTTATTTACAGTCTTTGAATTTAACCACAAGCCCGACGGCCCAGGCCAGTAAAACAACTGTGGCTTGTGAAATCTCTTCAACATGTTCAAAATCTGGTGTTACAAGCCAATTGTATGTAAAGAAAAATGTCAAAAAAATACTGATTTTGGGCTTGTGTGTCAAAAAGTTAACCGTGAAGACTGTATTTATGTGCAAATTATAAAAATTGAATAAAGAAATGTGGAAATAATAGTGACTTACCTCCCTTTCCAAAGATACAGAAAAACATGATATTCTCAGGATCATCCTATAGCAGCTCCAAACTAACAATGTTGTTATTAAATATTATCTAATCTATGCTACCGATGTAACACCAATCTAGTTGCAACATTCATTCAATTGAATCAGTTCCTATCACCATTAAAGTTTACGAGTTCAGGCGTCCTCCGAGGCAAAGATGCATTTGGTACAATTGTATGCAAGAAAATTTGTCTGTCATTTGTGTCGGGTCGATTTTGTTCTCATTGTACTCCGCTTTTCTCCACGAATAAAACAATTTACTGCAATAATTTCAACTCTCAGGCACAGTGTTAAATACTTCTGATACATTTCTAACTAAATAAAGATATGGATACTAGAAATGTATATCTGTCAGTTTCACTGATATCATTTTTTACTTGTATTTCAGAAACATAATATAAGGAAGAAGTTTGTAGAAGCACTGTACAGTAATTTTCCTGATGCTGGTTTAAAGTTTGCCATTGGAGGACAGATTAGTATAGATGTCTTCCCTGTTGGCTGGGATAAAACTTTCTGTCTACAATTTTTAGAAAAGGGAGGCTTTAAAAATATACATTTCTTTGGTGACAAAACAGATCCAGTAAGTTTTAAAATATATTACAGTGAAACATCTCTTCACCAGCCACTTTCTGTACCTTATAAATAGGCTGATTTGAAGGAGTGACTGCTTTTTTTAAATTTCCTAAATATCCAGAGTTATCTCCCATTTATATTTACATGTGCTTCTGTTTGATTTTCTAGTTTTTCTATTTGATATTTCTAAACTGTAATGTGCTTAGAATTTGTTTATTTGCAAAAATAATAATAAATTGAATGTAAATAAATGTGTGTATAATGTTTGCTTTTAATACTTTTCAACATAAATTAATTTATAAGCTTTACTAGTATTTGATGAAATAACATAGCAAAGTATAAAATACAGGAACCTTAGTGATATTTCACTTGTGGATGGTAATTACTTCTTAGTCAGTTGTGGAGAATAAAAGACAATGATCAACAATACACTTCACAGAAAACTAAAGATTGAGCAACATGGGCCTCACAAAAAAACTGAGAGCAAACTTAGGTGCTCTAGAAGGGTCAGCAGTTCCTGCTTGTTAAAAAATCTGGTGACAAGTCATGAAAGAGGAAAGGAGGACGAGATTGTCACTACATGTGACTGTGGCTAGTCTTATAACCACTTTGAGGAAGTCGCTGTTCACCATAAAGTCTTACAATGATTTAAATATGAAATAATCAAGATCATTATATTTTGAATAATGTCTAAATTTTCATTTGAAGAACTACCAATATTTTTTCCATTTTTTTCAGGGAGGTAATGACCATGAAATCTATGCAGATTCAAGAACGATAGGTCACAATGTCACAAGTCCAGAAGATACTATAAAACAAGTGACAGAATTATTCTTGAAAGATTGATGAATATTCATAATGGTAGTCATTAGTTATGAATATTCAAGTATTTAATCATTGGTGATGAATATTCATATACTAAATCATTGGGACATTAACTTATTTATCATAACATATTAGAATTATTTTTTAATTTATTTAAAATCCATCTTTATAAGAATCTACATTCAAAAGGACCTATATTACTTACAAAATTCATTCCTTTATTTCATGAAAAAAAGTAAAACATTTAGCATGTGATTTTTAATATGAATTTCTGTTCTCAATCTAGACTTTTGTAATGTAATACTGATGGTCCTTATAAAAAACAGTTTCTTTATAATTAACAATGCATTTTTTAAGGGTTTTGCAGTAAAAGATGAATAACAAATATCAAATTTTTAAATTTAGTGCTGCATTTTGCTATTTATTATTAGACATCCATAATATCTCCTTGAAGTTGAATTTAGCTTAGAAAATAATTCTTCACGTACATATAGATGCATAATACACAGAGTTCAAAAATTAGATCTTGTACTTCGTTGGTTTGGAAATCTGTTACTTTAGTTTCTTTTATTATTTAACAATTTAATAAATTATTACATGAACATTGATGCCTGTGAAATAATAAGATTTTCACCTAGTGAAATTACATTTATTTCGCTGTTTTACGTAAGACTAACAACATTGTCTCCATTGAAGATATCATTGAGCTAAAAATGTGTAACAGGATAACTACTCTTGTGTTCTAAATATAGAAAATAAATCACGCGTACAACAGAACAGCAATAATTCACTCATACGCTAACACACATTTCCTTAACTTATTCTTGAAATACTGCGTTATTCTGTTACTGGCTAGATATTTTTGATGTGCGAAATACAAGAATTATACAATAAACATAAGTCTTGTTAAGACTATTGTCTGAATATAAAGCAGGAAGTAAAAAACAAAGTGTTGAAAAAAACGAGTAACTGAGTGTAATAGTAATTACCAAAATGGTGTGTCTTTACATGCATGTACAATCCAATTATTGTGTTCAGTAAATCAAATGCTTTTATAAAAAAAAAACCAATTTCATGGAGAAATTTATTATTAACAATGATGAATATTGTAATTTAGATATGGTGAGAATAGACGCTTCATATTTAATTGTCTTTACATATTATATTTTGTCCCATTTTTATGCATTTATTGATGCAATATGTGGTTATATTTTTGTCTATTTATTGGGAACACTTTATTGAATAAATTATTTTTCTATAAATCTGATTTTTGTCTTTCACCATCTTAGCTAGCCAAAGGTTATGATACACCTCCCTTCCTATTCACCCTTGGCCTCATTAGCTTTGATTTAGTAATTCCCACACACTGACATCTGCTTGATTTTATCAGTTACGTCCCTGGTAAAGATATAATTTTCAGCCAAACAGCAAAAGGAATTCACCTAACTCGTGCCAAAATATGTACCAATAAAACGTGTGTATTAGCGTGAAGATACAAAAGATATCTAAATGCAACTTTACAGATTACATATTTTTTGTGTACTATAAGATTACTGTAGAACAGTCTGTGTATCGGTTTCCTAGAAGGATATTGCATGTTTCTATTGACCCAAATGTTACTACTTGATCAATACCAGATTACCTTGTATTTTATACTTGCACAAAAAATTAGTACAAGACATGAATAATATTTGATTTACAGTTCTGGTTTAAACAGCTCAGTCATTTCTGAGACGATTGATTGATTGTTCTTTAATAACATCAAGTGAGCACTATTCCAGTTATATTCATGGCGAGCCTGCTCAGCCACCTTATAGATTACCCATGTTTCAATTGGTATTGAGAAAGCAGTTTGACAAAATAGAAAAGGAATTGGTCCATTGTTTGAATGCCGTACTATTGTCTTTGTTTACAGGTGAATCCTATCGTTTACTAACAATAAATCATGTAGATAAAATGTGGTACATAGATAGACTTCTGGACATACATGTATGTTTTGGTTGCCACAAGGAAATAGGGAAGAAAAGTTTGAAGATGCCGAAAGGGTAATTAGAAACTAATTTGAAGGACAGAAGAAATATAATGGCCAAAAAAAGATAAACAATGGTCGACATTACAAAATCATAAAACTAAAGCTTTAGCAACACGAACCCACTAAAAAACAGGGGTGAACTTGGGTGCTTCTGAAGGGTAATCAGTTCCTGCTCCACATGTGGCACCTGTTAAGCAACTCTCATTATAAAAGCAGTGATAAGTAATAAATGAGGAAAGTATTGGATTGTGATTACGACAAACAGAATATAGTAGATAATGTTGGAACTTTAGCCTTGAAACTGGTCACCAACAAACACACCTAACATAATTGTTGCTCGTCACAAACCGCTATGCGTGCATGCAAAGAGCATGGCATTCTCCAAGCAAGATGCACTTGTTTATGTCTTGTCCTAAAAGTGGGTTGTACTTTTTTTTTCCTATAGGGGTTATACATGGCAACAGTTATTATTTCTATAACCCTATTTTCCATCAAAATTTTTCTGAGAAGGTGGTTTTACATACTTACCAGTAACTTCTGTGCGTCATTCATGTACAATTTGGGTTGAAAATGGCAGTGGTTTCAGAGTAGATTTTTAAAACATTTATATATTTCAATGGAGTCCTATGTTCAACTAAATTTGACGTGTACAAACATAAATGTACAGTTCAGGTTCAAACAGTATAGAAGTTTCTGAAAAACTTTAACAGGGAGAAATCATTGTTTCAATATTTACACCAGAGGCTCCTAGGATCCTGTTATGCAAATAGCTCCAAATATGCCAATTTTTGCCTCATGAAATTGGGAATCTTTGTGCTTGTAGTTTTATAGTAGACAAATTTGGTCATGCAAAAACAAGAATTACTGATGGTGGCCATGTGTTTTATGCAATTTAAACAAAATTAGGAATCTTGGTAGAAGACTCTCATACATCATCTTAACCATGTCAAAAAATCATTGAGCTGGTAGTTTCAGAGAAAAAGATTCTTAAAAGTTTCAGTCAATTGAAACCAAGAATTGTCCATTTGAACAAATTTTTTCGCCAGGATCAAAAGGAAATGAGAATGTTTGTAATGGACCTCACTGACATCATTTGTTAGGAGCTGCCATGGTCGTGATCTTATGGCAGTTGGATTTATAACTACCTATGCAATCAGTGCTTATCACCACTAACCTAGTGATTTCGAATTCCACTCAGGTGAGGTGTACTCGATACAACATTATGTGATAAAGTTTATCAGTGATTTGCGGGAGGTCAGTGGTTTTCTCCGGGTACTCCAGTTTCCATCATCAATAAAACTGACTGTCAGGATATACCTGAAATATTGTTGAAAATGGCATAAAACACTATAATCCTAATCTAATTATTTATTCCAATTACCGGTAGAGTTTTTATGTTCCAGATTCAAGAATTGCCAATGGCAGTCATCCTTTTCTGTCGAATCATGAACAAATAAGGAAATTTTCAAGAGGACCTTGCTGAAATATCTTGTATCAATTAACAAATCATTTTGACTTGTATGTATATAATTTAAGATGAAAAATTTTAAGATTAGCCAACCACAAACAAGAATTGCCCAAAGGCGACCATATGTTTTTGGACTGGATCAAGAATTTTTGTAGAGGACCTTGCAAACATTATTCCCGTACATTTTAGTTCCAGTTGCCCCATTAGTTTCAGACAAAATGATCAAAATGTGAAAAGTTTATGGATAGATGACGGATGTCAAGGGATAGCAAAGGTTCACAGGACTATTTGGGTCAAATTATGTCTGTTCTTCTAAAATGACCAAAAATAAACAAATTCAAATGGTATTTCATTGTAATTTAATGAAACATAACATTTGTTAAAATTCTAACAACCTATTACATCCAACAAATATCTAAACAAATACAAAATATATAGAAAACAACACTGATAATAGCTTGATTGATAATGATCACAGATGTTATATATATATACATTATATCAATTTCATCGTGAAACAATAATTTATTGGAATGCAAATTATTTTGGTCTTTAAATATCTCTTAAAATTTATTTCAGTAATAAAATTTTCTTCATGGAACTTCATCTATTTTCTTCATTGTTTTTTTTCTTTTTTTTCTTGTCAATATTTAGATCCATCATGGTTTTGATATAAGCTCCACCTACATTATCATGATATGACCACATAAAGTTATCAGAGACCATATAAAACAAATAAGTAGTTGTCAGACAAGGTTTCCTTACAGCTTTTTTCAAACATAGCTTGGGTTACAGTGGTATTATGTACCCATAAAAATGTAGATATCAAATTTAGTGAGCCCTACATGTTTCTGGAATAACTTTCATTAGGGACGCTCAAAAGTCAAAAGATTGAAAAGCCAAATAATCTTAAAATCTTTGTGAGCAAGGGCATCAATGGGTCTAAACATGATAGGCAAAATCGGCTAAGGTCACCATCAAATTTATTAAAATATTTAAGACTTCCATGTTATGCTTTACCCTGTAATGAAGATGTAATTAGTAATACATGTAACACTGAGCGTCAGGTGGTGTTGATGCCTTAGGGACCGACCATTTAACTTGCAGGGGGGGGGGTATGGTTTTTTTTTTCGTTCAGAAGTTTTTTTTCGGACAACACGAGAGAGAATATTTATTTTTTTCGTCGCGCAAAGCGCAAAATTTTTTCCCAGAATTTAACATTAGGTTACTAGTATATGACAAAAACTCTGAATCAGATTATTTTTTTATTCCTCCACCAAAATCAGAATATTTTTTTCAGCAACATTGGGAATCAGAATATTTTTTTAGGAAAAAACCATAACCCCCCCTTAAGTTAAATGGTCGTTCCCTTATATAGGACATTGCATAAATTTTAAATAATGAAAAAGAATCTACATAGGATCACATTAATGTGGAGATTTAATGTATGCCTGATGACCATTTTAAAAGTTAATTTTTTTAATCCTTTCATTTGACATTAATAAAGCTCTAGGACATGTTGTAGGATTCATTCTAACCTGTGACATTAGACATCTTGAAAGGAAAGAAAGGTATATGTATTTAAAATATATACAGGTTAAGGTCTAAAACTTTACAGGAAACATATTACATGTAGTGAAATGAATTTGATGTGTAAGCTCAGATGAAGGTGTCAATTATTTTTTAATACACTGTTGTATACAGTCATTTTATGTATGGACAACATCTTGAATTTTGTTTACAGGAATAATATTTTTCTAAAAATAATTTCAGGACTCAAACAGGCACTAATAGGCAGTTTTCCCTCATGATCTGTGATCAGCTTTTTTAATTTCCAGTTGATCAAGTTTGACACTTATGTGTGCCCCATTATTCAAGAAGGGACACTTCTAATTTGCCATGCTCAAGTATATTTTTACACTTATCATTCTAGAATTACTCTCATGTTATTGTTTGTTCTTTTAACTATATGATGAAATTGGTACAGTGAAATCTCTTTAACTGAACCTCATTAGGGCCAGTTTTGTTGTGTTTGGAATAGACAGACATTCAGTTTATACAGGTAAAACTGATAAAGATTGTCTACCTTAGGACTTTCTTTAAAGTTCAGTTTATACAGGATTATTTTATTCAGGATTAAGTTTTGACAGGTTATGCTGTAAATTGTATATGCTCGCCTATACAAATTGGTTGGTTTGTGGTGTTCATCGCCACTTTCAACAATATTTCAGTTATATCGTGGCGGTATAAAAATTGAAATCACATTATAACAGTTACATTGTCATAATAACATTGTTAACAAAATATATCATGGTTTGTAGAAAAATGTTGTATTTTCATAGGATGCCAAGCCGGCTACATCAGGATATGGATACGGCTGGAGCCGCAAATATATATCATGTGATTGAAATGAAAAATGTCATTCTAGCATTGTTTATTTATCCTATTACAGCTTACCAAGGTCATTTCATTGTACTGGTTCAGTAAAATAAACATGTTCTTCCTGGAAAAACTTTAAATGTAGCTGAAACATCATCGCTATATCATAACGGATGTTCTATAACTCAAAAACAATGCCCGATAGGGTGCATAAATTAAAAGTTATGCACCATAATATATAATAGTCGTTTAGGTTCTAGACAAGGTATATAATGTCACATTTCAGGCATCTAATATATATGTTCCTAATGGCTCAGGGTAAATAAATCCAGTCAGGAATGTGACATATACCCTATCTCGCACATGAATAATATATAATGTTAGTGGGAAAGACTATTTCTTAATACAATCACAATAAATATCAGATTGAGATATCAAAATCATTATTTCACCTTTAAAAATATTTACTAAAAACAAATAAAATCAAATTAATAGAAAAAAGGTATTTGTTCAATACTTGATCAATAAAATAAAATTACATCATTTATTCATTGTTAACCAAATGTTGTTTTGTTTTTTTTGTAAATGAAATGTACATTTTGCTTGCATTTTGTATGAGAATAAAATACATTTCAAAAGAAAGTTTTTGTCATTTAACTTTTTAAGGGACAAATTTCAAGATTTAAGATATACAAAAACAAAAACAAAAGCAAAGAAATGTGAAATAATTGTTTGATTCCAAAAATACACAAAAATATAACTCTATAAAGAATGATTTCAGGGATGGAGAAAATATATTCATTTCGTAACTTTTATGTTGCAAATCATGTTTATATTGTTAAAATTCCATTTCATGGTACCAGTTACAGGGCTTGAATGAATAGTTCCTATTGTCAAGTAGAATTAAAATTCTAAATATCCATAATAAGTTCTTTTGTTATTGATCACTTGCTCCCTGTCTAGATGTTCGATTCAATAAAGTATTTCCTTCTGGAGAAGGGGGAGAATTTCTTTCAAAAATATTTCCGTTTTCTTTAAGTAAATCTTCTCTAGATATTTTCAGTGCTGGATTAATTTGGCCATAGCCCTCTGCTGTTGGTGTTATAGCAGTTAATTCAGACGGTCCTTTTGTTGCTAATGACAGAGTTTCTTCTGGAATGTTCACTATACACATGAATACATCCCAACGACGATGAATCAAACCACTTTCAAACAAATAACGTAAAGGATATGATACTAAGATAATTGATGCAAACGATAACAACATACTAAATGTTTTAAAGGGAAATAACTGCTCCTTGGTCTCTTCGATATACCACGGATATTCAATAATTGGAGAAATATTCATACTTTTTTCACCTCCCGCTATTCTAAAAAATATTCCAACAATATATCCAGCCAAAGATCCATAGGTGTTAGTCCCGTTGAGGTAGACGACAGAAACTAGCTGTGGAAACAAAATAACATAGACCAGATCAGAGCACAGGAACCAAAGGTCATAGATAGAATCTACCTCTATAGCCATAGCAGTAGCCATTGCTCCAACACCAAATATTCCTAACCTCATCACCCATATTATCTCGCTCTCAGATGCCTACAAAATAAAGAATAAAATAATTTTGCTTCACTTTATAACACACATTCATATTTTGGAATGCTGTTAATTTGTTGTAATGGATACATATGTATGTTTATAATAAAAACGTAGATATCAAATTTAATGTGTATGACACTTTTCTGGAATAACCTTCATCAGGTACGCTAAAAATTGAAAGATTGGAAAGCCAAATAATTTAAAGTTTTGGGAACAATTATAACACCAAAAGGTCTAAACAGGATAGCCAAAATTGGCTAACTTCACCTATACCTATGGAAGGGGAATATTCTTGGGAAAAAATGTACTGAATTTTTTTTTCAATTTCTATTGAACAAATATTGAAGTGCTATCTCAAAATAATAAGATGGCTCTTTCTACTTATATAAGTGTATAAATATGGTTTAGGATGCAATCAAATGATGATAAGATCTACATCTACCATTACAATTGGTGCCTATCACCATTAAGGTTAATGAGTTTGATGCCCATCAGTTATAACAGGGGGTTAGGGTTTGGGTTATGGTGTTTAACACCACTTTCAACAATATTTCAGTTCTATCGTGGTGGTCATTTTTTTGGTGGAGGAAACCAGAGTACACGGAGAAAACCACCAACCTGCCGCAAGTCACTGACAAGCTTTATCACATAATGTTGTATCAAGTACACCTCGCCTGAGCGCAATTCGAACTCACAATGTTAGTGGTGATAGGCATTGATTCCATAGGTAATTGTAAATCCAACTATCATATGATCACGACCACGACAGAGTTACAACAGGAACTAGACATAACTTCATGTGACAAGTTTATCAGTAATCCACTGAAAGTCATTGGCTGTTTCAGGTACACATGTTTAGATTTCCTCCATCAATAACACTAACTGATATGATATAATTGAAATATTGTTGAAAGTTATATTAGACATGCATTGCCCCTAATCAGACTTTTAATTATCTTCTGAATTCCAGTCACACAAATTACACCACAAGGGCTGCTTCATTGAAAGAACTGTGTTGACTTCTCCATGTTGTGTTATATTGTCAGAATCTCAAAGCGGTCTACAATCCGCTTTAAATAAACTAGAAAATTATTGCCATTTATAATTGCCATAAATGGCAATTGACTGTAAATAAAAATAAAACTAAAGTTATGATTTTTCATACTGGTAACACATTCCAGTCACAATTTTTTTTTTATCAAAAATCAAAACTTTCTGAAGTTCAAGAATATACTTTTCTGGGCAATACTATTGACAGAAAAGGAAGATTCAAGAAATCCACGCAAGAACTTTCAAAAAAGGGACTAAAGACCTTTTTCTCCCTTAAAAAATACATGTCAAATTTCCAGCATGTCTCTGTTGATCTATCATGTAAATTATTTGATTCCTTAATAAGACCAATAATACTTTATAATAGTGAAATTTGGTTTATGGAAGAATATTTCTCAGTTTTTAAAGCCAAGAACAGAGCTAGGATCCACGGAACTAGCTGTGATATTTTATCATTGATAGACAGATTTAGCATGGAGAAGGTCCATCATAAATTTTGTAAATCAGTTTTAGGAATAAAGAAAACTTCCAGCAACATTGCTGCAAAATCAGAGCTAGGTCGATTGCCACTTGACACGTTTATAAAAACTCGAGTTATATTGTATTTTAGCAGAATTAACTGTAAAGAAATAAATCCCCTCGTTCAAGAGGCTTTTAAATTAAATAAAAATATACACAAGGTTGATATAAATGAGGAAGATCTTTTTGTTTTAGATAAACCTTTTAAACTTATTAAAAATCCAATTAAGAATTCAACTAAACGTGTTGTTAAAGAAAAATATGATCAAATTATACTTGAAAAACTTTCAAACTTTGATGAAAATTCAAAGCTTTTTCTTTACAATAAACTTAAAAATGAAATTAAGCTAGAGGATTACTTGTCCACACTGAAAATTTTTAACTGAGTTCCGTATAAGCAACCACAAGTTAGAAATAGAAATTGGTCGGTATAAGAAAGTTCCAAGAGAACAAGGAATTTGTCAAGTTTGCAAAGTATTGGATGATGAGAAACATTTTTTCCTGCATTGTCATATTAATTATAATATTCGAAACAGTCTGATACAAGAAATTGAAAACTATTATCCTGATTTCAATCAGTTTCACTCAATAGCTAAACTTAAAATTATTTTAAATCCCAGTCAATATATCTTATCCAACGTTGTCGACTATATAAAGCAATCTATGGAGTTGCGAAAATAGGGTTCACATTGGTCAGTTATCTGTATCTATATATATATAAATTTAAACTTGATTTGAACTCTTACTGTATGTTGTATGTCTTATGTTGTTGTCAACTTGTCATTATTTTGTTGTAATTTGCACTCTCCATCAGGGTTTCTTGTTTTGCAATAAAGTTATTATTATATAAAGCTAATTAGTGCTTTAACTCTTGACAAAAATATTTAAATCCCATAAACCTCTATTATTGGCATATAAAACAAAAACCTTGTAGAATTAAAATTGAAAGAAAGCATGTGATTACCACACCCCCATCTAGTCTAAATATGACTCAAGTTAAATAAGAGAGCTAAGATGCAGGTCTACACTGGGTTAGGAAAGCAGTTAAAAGAATGGCTAACAACCAACATAGTTTTTCCAACTCTTACTTAATGCACAAAATAACGATGATTAAATCCTTCCTACTCCAACATGTGTTCTTTGATGGTATTGCTTTTGTCTCAATGGTATGACATTAAATCAAGGTCGTAAAATAAATTACAACGTGTAATTTTAAGGCTAACTGTGGTGCAAAGAACAAACAAGATGCCAATCCATATTCTCAATATATCAAAATAGGGATACATTGTACAACTAGAGGTTCCACAGGTCCCTTCACTTTATTATTGAAATTTGTTTTTAAAATTTTAAAATTAAGCCAATCAGATGGTATTCCAGTGTTCCATGCAGACATCATTCTTGCCTAGCTAATTAGTCCCGTGGTTTATGAGAAGACTATTTTGACATGCTTCTACTTCTTTCAAATACTGACCGCTTTCAACAAAAGGAAGATTAGGTCAGAGATTGCACAAGACAATTAAAGGTTACAAATATTTACCATTTTCATAAATTAGTATTTGAGAGCAGCCTTGTAAACAATGGATGATGGCAACAGCTCACAAACAGTATAAAAAAGTCATCTGTTATACTGACTGAAATTCATATAAGAACCAACATTTTTGGTAAAATAATAGCAACAATTAAATGTACCCCCAGTAATGAGTACATGTATATGCAACAATTAAAAAGTTGGCAGGTAAACATACCCTCTGCCTAAAAACACATTTATAGATGTTCCTGGCGAACATGCCACTTGCAGATAAAATGGAGGAGTCAGCAGATGACATTACAGCAGCTGACACTGCTCCTAGACCAAAGAAAGACACCCATACAGGACATAGATACTGTAGAACTAGTGGTAAGATCAGCTTTATATTTTCTTCGGCTATGATAGGACTATGACCTTCTACTTGGACATAGTCTGTCATGTTCCAATCTGAAATAACAAAAATCAGAAAATTAACAGATGACATCAAAGCAGACAACAATAAAGAGAGTCTGTCATTTTCCAATCTGAAAAAAAAAATAATTAGAAAATTAACAGATGACATCACAGCAGATGACAATAAGGTTCTAAATAAGAAAATTCAACCTATAATGTGAAATCACTTACATATAGAAGACAGTTCTCTCTTTGTCTTAATTGATTATGAAGAATTTCAAACTAAATTTCAATTAGAATTAGTGCTGATACTTGATGCTTCACCTGTGTATTCAGATTTTTTTTTTAACCTGGTCACAGCACCAAAATGTATTGGGTTTATTTGAAAGATATATTAACATGTCTGTGTTCCGACAAATACTTTATTTGTCAAGGTCAACAATAGCGGCACATATTGTGCAATATTCACGACACATTATTAATTTTGACATCACTGATATTCAGTTAGAATATTAATTCTTGTTTACCTTTTGCAAACTTATAAACAAATATAAACTTTTTGTAAATTTCTTGACAGTATTTGTTTTTATGTACTGAAAATTAGTTACAATTGGTATTTTCCAAAATTATTAAAATTGATTTGATTTGATTTGATTTTTGGTGTTTAATGCCACTTTCAACAATATTTCAGCTATATCATGGAGACCAGTTTTAGTGGTGGAGGAAGCCGGAGTACCCGGAGAGAACTACCGACCATGGGCAAGCAACTGGTAAACTTTATCACTTGCGGCTGTGAGTCGAGTGCACCCTTTTTTGTAATTTACAAAGCCGGGCACGAACCCACTCTGTATTGGTGATAGGCTTGTATGAGTTGTTAGATCCAGCGACCTAACTCATTGAGCCACCCGGGCCCCTTATTAAAATTGACAAATATCAGAATTTTATGATGCTAAATACAAAATTCACTCCAAAAATGCATTGTAATATAAGCTGAAGTTGAACTAGGGATTATTTTTCAATCTTGCTGAATGAGAATAAAATGTTTCACTTTCTGATGAATATTTAATCAAATAGGCTGGCTAATACACCATACCAGTTTCTGGTGAATAATAAATAGAATAGGCTTGCTAATACACCACTTTTTATTACCAGTTTCTGATGCAATAGCACCAATTAATACTGCTGGAAGGGCCATAACAATACAACCAACTGCTGCTACATAGGACAATATCTGGGCATTAGCTGCTGTCTTAGCTGATAATACACGTTGAAAATATACCTGAAAACAAGAAGAAAAATGGTTTTATATTTCAAGTGGGATCATTCTTAGAAGACCAGAGGCTCATCTGAGCCTCTATTGATACCTGGGTTTGCTATAAAAGGTCTGTTGAATTATTACTAATGTACAGTTTAGGTTCAATTATTTTGTAGTTCCACATACAAACTTTTTATGAAATAGTCAAAGTGAAAAAGGGCAATAACTCATTCAAAAAATGGTCCAACTCAACTGCAATAATGATGTGCCAATCTTCATATAGTATTAAGTGTGGCCATCATGGTCATGATCATATGGTAGTTGGATTTACAAATACCAGTATAATCATTGCCTATCATGTTGTGAGTTCTAATCCCACTCGGGCAAGGTGTACTTGATACAACTTTATGTGATAAAGTGTGTCAGTGACTTGTGACAGGTCGATGGTTTTCTCCAGATTCCTCCACCAATAAAACTGACCATCACAACATAACTGAAATATTGTTGAAAGTGGTGTTAAACACCATAAACCAAACCAAACATATAATAATAAGCAAACATGTAAAGATTTGAGGAAATCTCATTTCTAAAATGCAGGAGTAACACATATAAAATATAGTGACTATAACTTAATTACCTGCCAGGGGATTCCTCCAAATGTCAACAACAAAAAACTATCTATATAACTTACCTGCCAGGGGATTCCTCCAAATGTCAACAACAAAAAACTATCTATATAACTTACCTGCCAGGGGATTCCTCCAAATGTCAACAACAAAAAACTATCTATATAACTTCCAGAGTATTTAGGATCTATCTCTTTCACCCAGAGTGTGGTGGCATTAACTGATATACTAGAAGTTGCTTCATTTGCCATAGCAAAAGGAATTGTCATCCACTGAAAGGAAGATCACAATTAGATACTATAGATTCATGTTATAATGTGAGAAGCGAGTTTGTGGACCATAGTCAGTATTGTGTTTGGCATGCCACGCTCCCTGCATTTAAAAGTCACTTTAGTAGATGTTAAGAATACAGTATCCCATACAAAAGCCTAATCTAACTTGTACTTATCCAACTCCCGATGCTTTTCCAGAATGGCTTTCAAAAGTAATTTTTCATGTTTTTCTTTCATCCCTTTTTACTTTATAATTTTTATAATTTGAACTTGTTCTTATCCTCAATATACATGACAAAATCCTGTTAAATAACAAACAATCAATCAATCAATCAACCTTAAGTCAGTTCAGCAAAATTATTTTTGTATATTATTCTCAAAATCATAAAAAAAAGACGAAAATTACACATTTCATATGCACTTGGTGAATATAAAAATTATATTCCAGTCAAACCTGCCCATGTGGTCACCTCTATTAAGCAGCCACCTGTATTAAAAGGTCACCTTTTTCTTGTCCAGTCATAGAAAATTTCATATGAATTGAACCTCTATTAAGAGGTCACCTGTCTTATAAGGACACTTTTTTTTGTCCCAAAGGTGACCTCTTAATACAGGCTTGACTGTATAAACAGGTCATTTAAATGTCTCCTTCTCCTATCATGCCTCAATTTAACATTTAACACAACACAACATATTAATTAAGAAAATCCTAATATTCCAATTAATGAATTAACTAGATGGATATGTATATAACTGAGACTGAGAGCATAATTCACCGAGTGTATGAATATATAAAAGAGTTGTACAATATCAAGTATACACCACAGATTATAGTTCTTCTCTCTCCAAAAGACTCGTTGAAGTCCTAACAAATGTATAGAAGAGTTGTTCAACTTCAAGTATACACCATAGAATCTAGTTCATCTCTCCCCAAAGACTAAGATTATAACTCGTCAAACGCATTAATATATAAGAGTTGTACAACACCAGTATACACCACAGAGCATACCCTCAAGACTGAGACCATATCCCTCCAAGTGTATGAATACATTGAGGAAATATACAACACCAATATATACCACTGAATATAGTTCCATTAATAACTTACCAAGCCTATAAATATACAGAAAAGTTGTACCACATCTGTATACGCTACAGAATATAGTCCTCCAAACAATGTGTAAAACGTAGCTATACAGGCTGATATTACAATAGATGTCTTAGTGTCTAAATCTATGATCACAGATAGGGTGGCACCTGAAAAACAATGT
>MJUT01008224.1:94777-107087 GCA_002080005.1 Gigantidas platifrons
TAAAACGTAGCTATACAGGCTGATATTACAATAGATGTCTTAGTGTCTAAATCTATGATCACAGATAGGGTGGCACCTGAAAAACAATGTGTAAAACGTAGCTATACAGGCTGATATTACAATAGATGTCTTAGTGTCTAAATCTATGATCACAGATAGGGTGGCACCTGAAAAACAATGTGTAAAACGTAGCTATACAGGCTGATATTACAATAGATGTCTTAGTGTCTAAATCAATGATCAGAGATAGGGTGGCACCTGAAAAACAATGTGAAAAATAATTTAAATTCAATGTCAGGATTTGTTGTATTAATGTGACAATTTCAATGATAAAGCAATAAGAATTATTTCTGGGTATCAAAGACTGTGATGTAATTTCAGGTTATCATACACTGTGATAAAATGTAATGTCCACCATAATATTTATTCCAACTGGAAAATATATTACATTATCACATATTTGTATGTAATACGTACCGTTTTGCATGTGTGATAAACGAAGACGTTCCCGATCCATATCAGTGCCCAGGGCAAATAACCAATTATTTTGCCCTGCATTGATGACGTCATTGTGACACGTAAGAAAATGTAACAGACGAGGAAGCATACAACAAACCGATCAGGGATGAAGAATGTCTATACAAAACGTAAAACTGAGAGTGACATAAGGATATTCAAAGATTGTGATTCAACAGTGGGAGTACTCAGTAATCACGAAGATATTGGAGTCGAGGAGATGAACATGCACCTTGCAAGATTTTTTTATTTCAGCGCGCACAAATTCCAAGAAGGTTTATGAATCTGATTCTGAATCATGTATCCAAGTTTCCATCAGTATATATATCTTAGTGATGGTGAATGTTGATATTTACGGTATCGTGTTGACTATTGAGATCTATGAAAATAGAACAGCTTTACTGCAATTTTCCGTCGATAGTAACTCTGTCCAGTCAACGGTTACTAATAATATATCTATTCAGCAAACCGTTATCGATTTGGTTCCCATGCATGATGCCCAACCCCAGAATAATACTATTCCCATACTCAAGTATCCAGGAAAATTTGACAAATAATTTTTATAGCATAAATGATAAGTATTGGACCTTTGATTTATATTGAAAAGTGATGCTAAATAGCTGTAATAAATATGGTGAATTATATTGTTGACCTTTTGTTGACGTTATTTTTGTTGTTATTTTGATGAATTAACATAAATTCTTCATTTATTTTTAATTTATTTCAATTATGGTTAAATATGTGATAAACAGATTATAACATGACATTTTCCATATCTGACCTGGTATCATCCCTCGACCCATATAAGTCCTCAGATATTGCCTTGGGCTGATATGGGAGTCTCGGGATAATACCAGGGCCGATATGGAAAAGGCCATGTTATAATTATTGATTAATACATGGCCTTTTTCATATTGCCCTTGTTATCAGCCCGAGACCTTGATATCGGTCTGAGGGACGATATCAGTTGAGGGCTGATAACAAGGGCATTATGAAAAAGGCCATGTATTAATCTATTTATCACATAGTTTGCCAGGGCAGATAACATGTTATTGCCCTCGTAAAATGTTATTTCCCTGGGGGCAAATAAACATGCTGCAAATTATGCTTTTATTACACATGCAAATTCAGCATTATTTCAATAAAATATGTGATAATCTATATTTATATCTATTACAACGAAAAAAATATCACAATATTTATTCCAGACATAGAATATTTGTTTCTCAAAGACAAAATATTATGGAGTTGATTATAATTAATTATCAAAATGAACAAATATTATGCCGAACAAATTCATGTTCAGATCACCAGTATACTTACCTGTCAGTTTGTTTCACCAAACTGGTATCATGCATGTCGTATCTATCGTTTTGGTGATTAAATGTTTTTCTTATTTACGTTGAAATATTTCAGGGGTAAATGTATTCAATAGTATAATTTGCTTAAACAACTAGAGTGTAAATTTCCTAACTGTCAATATATCATGTTGATTTCACTACCATAAATACTATCTTATACAAGCATATTGCATGGTCAATATTTCTGTCTGGAGGTTTGATAATATAGGTGGTTGTTCCTTTTGTTGAAATTGATGGAATTATTGACCATCACTTAAATTTTCTTTTCATAATAGCCAAATGTTTTGTATTCAATCCTTGAGAACTCAATTGGACAAGCAAATCTTCTCATTCATGATACTGTAATCAGATTCTACAACATACTCTCCAGTCCAAGATACATACATATGAAAGAAGATTATTTAAGGCAGCTTTGTAGATATTTTGTACAGATTATTTAAGGCAGCTTTGCAGATATTTTGTACAGATTATTTAAGGCAGCTTTGCAGATATTTTGTACAGATTATTTAAGGCAGCTTTGCAGATATTTTGTACAGATTATTTAAGGCAGCTTTGCAGATATTTTGTACAATGTGGTGTTTATCTCTTTAAATTTATCATGACCTGCATAATACATCATTTGCACATTTCTAACTGGATTTCTGTTAATATTTTCACGTTTTTTTAAGGAGTTACTTCCCTTTAATGCTGTCAAACTTATCCATTTCATGTAAATTTCAAAGAAAATAACATATATTTTTTTCATACTGTATAATCTAAATGAGGAAATAACTTATAATGAAATTTTTATTTGCTATAAAATTATCCTCTGATTGCTTACAAGGTTCAATAATGGTAATAACTCCTGTTAAAAAAATCAACAATGTATAATTTTAGAATTAAATCAAGAATGTGCAAATGGTCTAGATCTATTGTCCTGAAAAAATATTCAGTTAAAGTACCCTTAAAAAACTGCTGCACTTCTATCTTCACTTTTAAGATGAAGCAATTTTTTTCTTGATTCAAAATTTCCCCAATCTAAATGAAACCAATTTTACCTAGAGCGCCTAATATAGCAGCAGACCAGAACACCTCCCCTAACAGTGCTGGTATGTACAATAGTCCACCCATTCTCTCTCCATACTTCTGTTGAAATGGGTCTAACATGGTTACATACCCCTGACTTCTCATTTTCTTAGCAAAGAACATACCACCTGTAAACAAGATATTTAAGGTATTTAAAAAAATAACATTACTAATTAATTAAATGCTGGTCTTTGTAAGAATATTTATACAAAACACATACATGACACAGACCAAAATGACTGATTAGGAGTTACTCATTCAATGAACTGTCTTATCATCTTTCGAAAAAGTCTATTAAACTGTACGAAACATTATATATTAAATACAAAATTAGTCTTCGCGCTAACCCACTTGCCAGAAGCCCGAAACAAGTAAAAACTGGATTCAGACAAGTGAAAATTATTAAAGAATTTGTTTGAATAATTAGATTTTTTTTTTTTTTTTTTTTATTAATTTGGCTTTCGGGCAAGTACCGGTAGGTGAAAATAATTAAGGCAAAGACTGTATAATGCATATTAGTCCTGCAATAGAAAAACATAACAGAGTGAAGCTGTATATTACTTACCAAAAACCAGACTTAAGGCATAACCAAATGGAGCTTGACACCACACGAAGCCCTGGCTATAAATAACTTCTGCTGTTCCATTTATAAAGCCTCCTCCTACCCAGGTAGCTGAAATAATCAAATAATTGTTCGGTAAGAGCTTGTAATTAGTATCATTTCTTCTTTAATAATACATCTTTTTTTCATATGAAACCTTTGAATACTATTTAAGTTTATATTTTGTGGCAGTCAGTTTTATGAGGAACGAGGAAACCAGAGTACCAGGAGAAAACCACTAACCTAAGACTAAATCAAACCTGGCCTGCTCTTATGATCCCCTGTCTTCTGTAAAAATTTTAGATGATTTACTTAAGAGGAACATAAGTTAATGAACAGGACAAAATGTAGAACAGATGTAAGAATGCACACTAGTGGGGCAGGAACTGCTTACCCTTCCGGAGCACCTGTGTTCATCCCTGGATTTTAGTGGGGTTCGTGTTACTCAATCTTTAGTTTTATGTGTATGTTTTGTAGATCGTTATTTGTCCTTTTGTGCTTTTTCTTTTGACCATTGTGTTGTCTGTTCTTCGATATACAGATTCTGATTGTCCCTTTGGTATCTTTTGGCCATTGTGTTGTCTGTTCTTCGATATACAGATTCTGATTGTCCCTTTGGTATCTTTTGGCCATTGTGTTGTCTGTTCGTCTTCGATATACAGATTCTGATTGTCCCTTTGGTATCTTCGCTCTTCTTTGACAGCGATGGAAAGACATGAATAAAACTAAATGCCACCGACGCCTGAATCGGGGCATAAAAAACCATCGAACTTTCCATAAAACTTCAATCAGCATGTGATAAGATTGTAAGATTTTTACACAATCAATGAAAACACATTAATGCTGACTTGCACTTAAAACTGACTGTTGTGACAGGACAAAATGTTAACTGATAGATAGTTTCCTGGTGGGCTAATGGAGTCAGCTTACTGGATAATGGAGTCAGCTTACTGGATCTAATTCTGACAATACTTTTTTCTATTTAAGGAAATATTTGTCCTATTGTTACTTTATTCTTGTAACAGAAGAATGATCAATCATAGCTTGTTGTTATACAAGATAGGAAGAAGAGATACACTTCCGATTAATGGGGTTTACAGGTGTGATATATGTGACAGTAAGACAGAAGTACTGGCTATGTAGTAGGCTGACAACAAACTTGAACAATTAAAAGTCCACTAGCAGTGTTATCTATAATTGGTTGATTTGATTTGATTGAATTATTGTGTTTAATGCCACTTTCAGCAATATTTCAGCTATATCATGGCGATCTATAATTGGAATCCCTCTTTGCATATTAATTAACTAACTGTATCACTGTATAATTATTTATAGCCTATAACCTTCCCCTTGTGCTGATTTTAAACCCACATTCTCTCTTTCTGTTTTTATATAAAACCTACAAGTTTTGTTTGCTCTAAAATACTTTTAAATTATTTGTCTTTCCAATCTTTAGACTTTGAGTATACTAGATGAAAGTTATTCCAGAAATGTGCTTTGCCTACCAAATAAGATATCTTCAATTTTATTTTGTGATAAAGTTTGTCAGTGGCTTACAACAGATCTTTTCTTTTCTCTGGGTACTCTGTTTTTTTCCCATGATATAACTGAAATATTATTTAAAGTGGCATTAAACACCAATAACCCATCTCCTTCACTTTACTGATTTATATATAACATACAATCTCTTCTTCTTTCTAAACATTTGTCATCTTTAAAGTGGATTAAGTGGATTAAGTGGAAATGTCAACATGGAATGACGCCTTCAGGTTTGTTAGCTATAATGTCACGGAATATCCATTATGTTTCTAATGGCAAATAAATTGACTCCACTTAGACTCAATAATTAATTATTACATGGATATTACCATCTAAAAAGGTTCCATATCAACCACTGAAGCCTATTAGATATTACATAACAGAAACAAATCTTGGCCAATATCTCACTTTATTACTGTGGTAATCAAATCTCCTCAGGAAAAGTTCCCTGTGGAATATCAGCACAAAATACTAGCATTTGATTAACCAATCTCATGTGAGATGTAAATGTCTGTATGGTTTTCATTAGGAAACTTGCTAACAAATGTGAAAATCTGATTTACAAATACATAAATCTGACACACCATCTATTACCATCTAGACGGGAGAAAGTATCAGTATATAAACTATAGTCATTGTACAGCCTTATATTATAACACAAGAAAAAGAGATTTAAATCAAAATCTATCACACATCAATATTATACAACAGGAAAAAGTTATATTAAACATGGCAAATGATATTTTCCCAAGACAGGCTTTACACTGACTAGTATCTAGACTTTAACGGCATTCTAAATTACAGAATTTTACCAATTATTGCTTAAATCATGACAATTACACATTAAAATTGTAACTTGTCAATCAAAAGAATAATAAGAGAAACTAACAGTAATATGGTTATCTATCTTCATTTCTACTCAATGAAATTCATATGCTATCAGAGAAACATGTTAGGAATAATTGACGGAGGAAGGAAACAATTCATGTTCTATTGTTTAGATAAAGAATTTAAATATCAAACATCCTATATTCAATTCTAACATTGATTTTTACTTGAAGCCTGGCATACTGATAAAAAGATACAAAAGTAACAAGGAAAACTGCTTACTGTGTTTATTGTTATTTGACTTTATCTGTGGTGCAATACAACACTTCATTGTAAGATGAATATTTTACATGATTTGAAAGAGACAGCTGATTGAAAATTTACTGGACTGAGACAATCACATAATTTGTGTACTAATAATTGAACACAGTTTAAAGGTGTCAATAAAACTGCATAAGGTGATACATTGTTTTGACAGCTTAATTATTTTATTGTATGAACATCCGTTTACCATCTATTGTGACACCCACAGATGGCCTGATTTGAATGTTGTCGATGTCTGGCTTTACAAACCGGACTCGTCATAAAAAAAACACACAAACACAAGTTTAAAAACAAAATTTTATTTAATTTAACTTTCATAATTATTTCTTTTATGACACATAAGAATAGTATTCTTGAATTAATACTTGCATATACTTACAGAAGAACGTTATAGGACAAATGTTTACCGATGTAAAAAAAACCCCAAAAAAACCCGTTCGATGTGACGATATTTACCCAAGTTGTCATCGGCATCCTCGACCTATGGAATGCTTCGACCTATCTTAGTATTACCCAAAAAATTTAGCCGAAAAGCAGCAATTCGACCTATCGTCCCCATCGACCTATAGTCCGTAAAATACGGTACTAGTGTTATTTGACCTTGTATCTACAATATTTATTTTATCATTATAAGACATTCTTTTTTGGATGAAAGCCATATCAATTTAAGATGAACATTATGTAAATATAATATATTCTGGAAGGATAAGCAGTTCCTTCCTCTTATAAGACATCCGGCATGGTACTCATATATACAGTCAATACGCTTTGGACACCACTATATGCAACAAACACAAATAACATAAATAAGACACAAGCCCTCCTACAAACAAGTGGGGGGGGGGGGGGAGACGAACCGAACATCATTTTTATGAACTCGTAGCAGACAGCACAACATGGAACTAAGAACGCAAAGACACATAATAGGACAACACTGCAAACTAAAAAGATGAGCAACACAAACCTCACCAAAAAACCGTGGGTGAACTCGGGTGTTTGCGAAGTGTAAGCAGTTCCTGCTTCTTATAAGACACCCGCCGTGTTACTCATACATGTATATACAGTCAATATTACCTATCATTATAAAAGAACCAACAAGAAGGCCAATATTTAACATTGTAATATTACCTGTCATGGTAAAAGAAATAACAAGAAGTCCAATATTCAACATTGTAATATTACCTGTCATGGTAAAAGAACCAACAAGAAGTCCAATATTCAATATTGTAATATTACCTGTCATGGTAAAAGAACCAACAAGAAGTCCAATATTCAACATTGTAATATCACCTGTCATGGTAAACGAACTAACAAGAAGGTCAATATTCAACATTGTAATATTACCTGTTATGGTAAAAGAACCAACAAGAAGGCCAATATTCAACATTGTAATATTACCTGTCATGGTAAAAGAACCAACAAGAAGGTCAATATTTAACATTGTAATATTACCTGTCATAGTAAAAGAACCAACAAGAAGGTCAATATCTAACATTGTAATATTACCTGTCATGGTAAAAGAACCAACAAGAACGTTAATATTTAACATTGCAATATTACCTGTTATGGTTAAAGAACCAACAAGAAGGTCAATATTTAACATTATAATATTACCTGTCATGGTAAAAGAACCAACAAGAAGTCCAATATTCAACATTGTAATATTACCTGTCATGGTAAAAGAACCAACAAGAAGTCCAATATTCAACATTGTAATATTACCTGTCATGGTAAAAGAACCAACAAGAAGTCCAATATTTAACATTGTAATATTACCTGTCATTGTAAAAGAACCAACAAGAAGTCCAATATTCAACATTGTAATATTACCTGTCATGGTAAAAGAACTAACAAGAAGGTCAATATTCAACATTGTAATATTACCTGTTATGGTAAAAGAACCAACAAGAAGGCCAATATTCAACATTGTAATATTACTTGTCATGGTAAAAGAACTAACAAGAAGTCCAATATTTAACAGTGTAATATTCAACATGGTAAAAGAACCAACAAGAAGGTCAATATTTAACATTGTAATATTACCTGTCATAGTAAAAGAACCAACAAGAAGGTTAATATTTAACATTGTAATATTACCTGTTATGGTTAAAGAACCAACAAGAAGGTCAATATTTAACATTATAATATTACCTATCATGGTAAAAGGACTAACAAGAAGGTCAATATTTAACATTGTAATATCACCTGTCATGGTAAAAGAACCAACAAGAAGGTCAATATCTAACATTGTAATATTACCTGTCATGGCAAAAGAACCAACAAGAAGGTCAATATTTAACATTGTAATATTACCTGTCATGGTAAAAGAACCAACAAGAAGGTCAATATTTAACATTGTAATATTACCTGTCATGGTAAAAGAACTAACAAGAAGACCAATATTTAACATTGCAATATTCAACATGGTAAAAGAACCAACAAGAAGGTCAATATTTAACATTATTATACCTCATGAATATTAATAAGGATATACTCGCTTTCTATTGGTTACGGTTTGTCATGTGATTTTATTTTATTTTCCACGGTATGACCACTAAATCTTCCAAAGAAGTCATTATTTATCTAGTGATCTTACACTGACCTGTAGATAATGACAAATTGAAAAAATTAAAATGGCGACCGATTAATCCCGTTTCGATTGAAATATGGAATAGTATACAATTATTGCACTTCATTGAAAATATTCAACAATAATTCTTTTAGAATTAAAGTATATCGTTTCCGTGCCTTTTGATTAGAAAAGGACACTGCCACCTGTTTTTTTATTCGTTCATAACTCGATGAACTTTTCAATCTGCAAGCCGTAACTACGATGATCCACCATCTTGAAAACGTGAAATTCTACATGTCATATTTACAACAATATACAAAAATAATGAAAATGCCTACCTTGTAAATGTATTTTAGTTAAATCTTATTAAAATTTAAGCGTACACGAAGTCAAATGACGCCTGATCTTTACGTTTTAAACTGGAAGTCTTCATATGACGTCATGTTGTTAATGTTCCAAAGTTGTCAAAAACATTTTAATTTGTGCGATATTTAGACCAGGGATATGTTAGAATAATACATTTTTATCTACAATATTGAATTTAAGAATTATAAGTATTAAACGGTTCTATTTCGGTATGATAAAACAATTGATTACTCCCTAAGAAGTCAATACCAGGATATGAGGACCTCTCAACTTGTCACTCTCGGTGACCTGACCTGAACTCGGATGTTGGCCTTGGTCAGGTCAGGTCACCTTGAGTGCCAAGTCTCAAGGTCCTCATATCCTGGTATTGACTTCTTAGGGAGTAATTAATTGTATATTGTAATATTACCTGTCATGGTAAAAGAACCAACAAGAAGACCAATATTTCTGCCTGCTAACATGACATCTTCACTCTCCAAGTGGTCTTCACCGGTTGTCTTCTTCTTTTTACGTGCTGCCCACAATCCGACCAATAAAATCAGTACATAAAAAATAATAACCGAAATCAAACCAGATATGTTTACTGCCATTATTTATCCTGATGTCTACAATCTGGAAAAGAAGAAGAAGACATTTATATAAGGGTAATGGTTCTCTCTTTACTATTGTGTTGTATTAGATAAGCCTTAATTTGATATTAAATTGTACCAATCCTTATATAAGACATACATTTGCTAACAAAAATTACTGGTAATGTCTTTCTGATAATTTCTAACCCACTCACAAATTAATGAACATAAAGGACTTTTAGGTTAAGTTTATGAGGGCATCAATCAGAAGATTTTACACATAAATAAATTCTGAAAAAAAATGTGTTTTAGTCTTATAATTATTATATTAAATAATAATTTCACTACTGATCTTTTTTTATTATTTATCAAGATAATGAGTCCCCTATTGTCTTGTCTTTTCTTCTTTTTGTTGGATAAGAAAGTAGTTCCAGTCACACAGTTTATTGATATATATACCGAGAGAAAATCTTTTTATGGAAGAGTTTGTAACCAATGACTGTAAAGTATATGCAAGATATGCAAATAAGATCAGAATTACACCAATTTATCTTATCACAAAATTTATCAGCTCAGAAGTAAATAAATTAACAATCTATATAGAGTGAATGAGTGAGTGATTGTTGTTGAACACCAATTCAGCCATTGCTCGGCTATTTCATGGCAAGAACAAGTTAATTTTCAATGAGATGATGATGAGGTCCACTTTGTACTAGACCAACCAACTCAGTTGGATTTTTATAGTGCTAGCTCACTGAAACGACAGTCCGCAGGAAGATAAGTTGCTCCATTCGGACACATTATTCTGATTCCGAGCCAACCAGTCTTTGTTCTTTCTCCTTAATGCAGTGTGCTTAGCGGATAAGCAGCAAATACAAATTTTTATAGTTTTTGGTTTGACCCGACAGGTGCTCAAACTCCCGATCTACCGCACTCGAGGCGAGCACGCTAACCAGTACACCATCGATGCAGTTAATTTATATAGAATGGTATTACACAATATCTTGACTTTGAGACAAATTGTTTTTATGCTTTCTTTATTATGTCATAGAAAGTTAATTACGGAAAGAATTGCAATCTTCTTTTAGAGAACTAATCAACAAACTCATTGTTTTTTTTCAGATTTATTTTACTTTACTTTCCGCCAATTAAACTTGAGCTGAAACTACATGTATATAAACTCTAAACACAGTAAAATTTAATGTAGATTTAATCCTGATCAAATACAAAATGTACAACCTTTGAAGACTGTAATTGTTCAAGCTAAAGATACTTTAATACTCTTAGTTTCATCATTATTAAATTATCTACTGTTTTCAGAAAACAATCTAAAATTAACAGTAGAGATCAATACGGCTATTAAACAGAGACTAAACATTAATTCATTATACCACATAGTATTTATCTAACCAAGTATAACGTATTGGATGACGCAATGCTACATATATATAGGCGTTGGTGTCTAAACTCTGGACACACTATATGGATTTTCCCACCCACTGTGTTTTTACAGGGAAGATGAAGTCAAAAACAATGGAAAAAAAGAAAATTGTGGCGTATCCAATTGTTTATTATTGAACAATAAAATATGTTTAAAGTAACGAAAAAAAAAAAACTTCCTTTACGTGTAATGTTTTCTGGAAATTATAATAAATATAACTTGATGCTTGCTCCTATAACAAAAATTGATTTTCGAATATGTCTTAACATAAAAAAAACAACAAGAGGCTCATATGATGAGCCGATTCAGTCACCTGGTAAAGATGATTTATTGAACTATTGGTATATATGTGCTGACTTTAAATAAAATTTATTTACTTACTATTACATATCGTAGAACATGTTAAATTTTGATCTCCATGGACTTTGACCAATAGATGCAGAGTCATTTATTTGTACAATATTGAATCTTTATATAACAATGCTATTTCATACCAAATACGATTTTATTTCCATTCATGTTTTTAAGAGGATTTTTCAATTAATTCATTTCCTATTGCAGTCTATTTTACACTTTGGACTACAAGGACTCATAAATTATTGACCAAAGGGCTTAAATTTGTACAAAATTAAATCTACATGTCACAGTAATGTGCCATCCTATTTTTGACATCTTTTCAATTTTGTGTTAATTTTTGGACACTAGGGCCTGCACCTAATAGTCCTTAGTACTTTATTTGTACTAGACTAAATCTGCATTTCGTATAAATGTTTCATTCCATATACAACTAGAGGAACTGCTGTTCTAATGAATTAAAACCTTGTCTCTCCTTCATTTGGCACCAGATACCTTAATTATTATAACAAGAGCACCGCCCACGGGTGCTGGACGCTCAATTTGTTCACATCTGATATTAAACTGCAAGCAATTTACAAAGTTATACATACTTCTAACTATGATGGTCATATAAGCAATTATGTTTGCAAGATTGGTAAATATAATCAGAAGTGTGTCTCACAAAAATTGTTGTGTGTGTGGTGTGGGGTTAAGTGGGGGGGGGGTATAATCTTTTCTTATAACACTATTTTAGTGCATATGAAATATAAATAAAAAATATATTTTCTTAGG